>JACEFZ010008536.1:107500-112500 GCA_014155875.1 Cepaea nemoralis
ATATTCAGTAGTTTGCCATTGCTTTCTGAACGAACTGCTCTGGACATACACGGATGCAAATGTGTCTACACATTTATCAGACTGGCATATTAACTGATTCAGGGCCGAATGATACTATATCGCTAAATGCGACCTCCCGTTTGTACAGAAGGACAATATATCGCCATACCATGGTGATCCGGCTATTTATTTCGTTTCGTAGAATCTTCCGTAATTTTAATGTTCAGTGATCGGAAATTTACACCATAGTACTCGTTCATCTTATTGTGAAGCATGTTTGATCAGACCAGTTGTGCTGTTTGGCTCTGAAACCTGGAGTACAACAAAAGGAGACGAAGCCATGTTACAAACCTTTGAGAACAAAATTTTAAGACGCACCTATGGACCCATTAGGGATACACAAAGTGGAGAGTGGAAAAGAAGAAGTAACAAAGACATTTATGATCTGTTTAAGTCCCCGCTAATCACTGGTATCATGAAGGCTAATAGACTACAATGGCTGGGGCATATAGAAAGAATGGAAGATAATAGGGAAACAAAATACGCTTACACTCAGGAAATAAATGACCGTAGACCCCGAGGTAGACCAAGAAGACGACAGAGAGATAATATATATACAGACCTACAAGCACTTGGAATCAATGACTGGCAAGAGAAGGTCAACCAGAGAGACGAATGGAGACGGGTTGTATCTGCAGCAAAGAACCTCAATGGCTCGGAACGCTGAATAAGAAGAAGAATAAGATGTTTGGTCCAAACCTACTTTTTGTTTGACAATGTTGAGTATACGACAAAGAATTATACTCTTAACAATCAAAAGAGCAAATGCATTGCCAAATCCGCAATAAAATCATAAAAAGAAAAGTGAACGTTACAGGGCATATCAATAAATGGTTAGGACAGATAAATCAGTCTTATGAAGGAAAATGCAACAATGCATGGGAAGCAAAACCAAAAAGACAGAAATGTTAACTTGTAAAATCACCTTAAAGCTAACAACTGAACGTAAAGTTGCCAAGAATTCACGGATATGCAACAAATTAAACCAGTCGGGTAAGAAATAATAATAGCAACAACAACAGCTTCATTAACATAAAAGTTGGCAGAAAGAAATGGAAGTAGTTATCACAGATGCCTGCTCACCACCATGTATCTGTAGAGGTGAATGTATTTTATAAGTAACGCATCCGCCAACCATTGGGATATCTTTTGGGGGGCTTGGTTGGTGAATCCTCGTAAAGTTGAGTTAAGTTGAATTGAGCTCAGAAACGACATCACTGCACTCAGGACATTCCCACTCGCGCTCCGTCCCCTCATTCAACAGCTAGCGAAGAGTCATACTGCTAATGATTCCAACTGCCATATAATGGAAAGCTCTTCGGGTCTTCCCTCGCATATTTGAGATTCGTCCAGAACCCTTGCCGATCCCCCGTCATATCATTATCTCCACACGTGGGTGTTCTGTCTGTTCCACTGTCTTCTCCACCTGACCCCACAGGCGCCCGACCCTCAATCACTTGTCCATAGGTAATCTACCACCGGGAGGTGCATCCCCTGCCAGTCTATCAGCCTGATAAACTCCCCAGCACTCCCGCATGACCAGGGCAGAACATCGATACAGTTCTCATAATCTTTGACATCTAAAGCGAGAAGAGCCATTCTACACGAAACATTCCTTTCCCACCTTTCTAAGCAATCTCTGTGAGTCGGTAATGAATACAACGTGTGTTGCAGCTGTCTCCTCCAACCATTGAAACGCTGCTGTTATTGCTTCAACCTCCATTCTCATACTGGAGGTCGTAGTCTCCTATGCCAGACTCTCCCTTTTCAACCATCGTCCTCGGAAAGACTGAGCGTTACCCCGTAAGACCGACGCTTTGACATTGAGACGGTGTATGTAAAAAGCATGAAGATCGAATTCATTGCATGGCCGAATGGACAAGATCGCCTGCTCTAAACTTCCGGTGTGCTTATGCCGAGGTAGCGGGTTCAACCCCTACACCGGTCAGCTGGACTAAAACGTTGACTTCTTGTCCTTGCTTTGAAGACGTAAGTTACAAGTACATCTAATGTCGGAGTGAGCTCTCCTGATAGCGAGGGACACTGGTAATATGGAAAGCGAATCAACATGCAAAAATCAGTATAATGCACTGGAAGTAGTCATTTGTATGTAGACTATGATTGAGCTCAATCGAGCGAACGCAAAATAATAATAATAATAAAATAATAATATGTTAAATAATACCGTATAGTTTTAGAAGCACGGTGTGTTTTCTTAAAATAACCCATTAAATTTAATCCGTGTCGTTAAATACGTACGTTTTGCTAATTTGTTGTTGCCACTTCTGTCACAATAATAATTCTATCAAAACGAACGTAAGATCTTCTACCAGACGATTGATCATCCATTCTGCGCACACAGTCTTTGTATGTGAGCTTTTATTTTCAAATCTCAACGTTTATATTCTCTGGAAAGGACCCAGCTAGGCAAATACGTCTCTCGTGAAATTAAGTAGAGCGTATCTTTCAAGATGGTTATGTACACTCATTTCAGATACAAACTATGGCTCTGGCTTGTCACGGTCCATTAAAACTGTATGAGAATCTAGCTGATGTTTGGCTAAAGTAAAGATTACATCTAAATCTGGGTTAGACATCTAATAGGGAACGAACAGAAAAGTGGAAAATTGTAATTATTGTGTAATTAATGCACTGGACTTTCGAAACATCATGTATGTGAAACGAAATCACGAGGTGCTAATGAGGGCCCGAATTAATTTTAACCAAAAGCACAAAACCTAACACAATGGGTGATTTAACAAACATTTCAAATTCAAAACGATTTGCGATTAAAGGATGTGTAAACTATTGTTTCATTCGCAAGAATAATTGTATCCGTGTTTTTATTTTTTTTTGTTTTGAGTCTCCCCGTCTTCTTGTCTTACCTGTCTTCATGTACATATCTTCATGTACCTGTCTGGTTTAGAAGTAACTCATTTTTTTTTTCAAATACTGAAAGTTTGTAGAGATTAAACTGTTTTTTGTATCTTGGAATACGTAATAAATGAGACATATTTGTGTGCTTCCCCATGCAGGCAGAAATATAAACAATGGACTCAAACTTCAGGCTAAATCCAATATTTAAACAGTTTTAAATGGCGTGTACTCTATATAATGGTAACCTTTGCCCTCCCGTCTGTTGTCTTTATCTTCTAGACTTGAACATCACGTGATCATCGAGATAACAAATAAACAAGGACAATAGGAATAAAGATGCTGTCTCCGTTCGCCGCCATCTGGACACTTCCCAAGTAAACATTCAAGAACTTGGATTCCCGTCTGCTTCCTCTTTTCTACAGCTCTTTGTCGATAGCTTAATTTGGAATCAAATGTTTGCATTTTTGTGTAACAAGATTGCGATAAAGGGATTCTATTATTAATATGAATGTAAACATGCAACGTCTAGTTACCTAACATTGGTGTCCTGTAACAATTATTACTGGCACATTGCCGTCTTGACGGGCGATGGTTTGTTACATTGTGCTGGCACCTTGCCTTCTTGGCAGACGGAATATTGTAACATTGTGCTGTAATCATCATCATCATCATCATCATCATCATCATCATCATCATCATCGTCATCATCATCATAATCATCATCATAATCATCATCATCATCATCTTCAACTTCTGCGCCAAGCGTCGTGGGGAGGAATAATTTGCGCTCTAGTGTCCGATGGGTGGCACTGGATAGTGTCATTCCGTGTGATTGTAAAATGTCTTTGATGTCGTCAATCCATTTTCTTCTTGGACGTCCTCTTGGTCTCGTCGCAGATGATCTTTGATGTAGAGCCAGTGTTGGTAGTTGATGGTGTATCATTCTAACGATATGGCCAAACCACTTGATCTTCTGTCTTTCAATAAATGTGGCACAATGTGTTGATCTCACTGGATGTCTGATAACAGCATTTCTTTCTCAGTCTCGGATTGTTAAGCTCTCCTCAGGTATCTCATCTCGCAGGTGTTGATTTTGCGAAAGTGTGATTTGGATAATGTCCAAGCTTGGGATTGGTAGCATAGGGTTGGTGTGCATATTCACACCAACCCTATGCGACCAGACGAATGTAAATGTTCGTCCACAATGGAAACATATGAGAGCCTGGTAACCCCTACCATCACGCAGACAAGGACTTATAACCCGTAGCTGCTACCTGTAATTCCGAGACCTGTTAAGACCAGAGATGGAGTTATACATCTCCAAAGCAAAATACCTAGGCTGAATTGTAGAAACCATGTTTTGCCCATGCAGCATGATCCATCTCTCGGCCTGCCTAGTTTACTCTAGAGGAAAGGTAACACTAATACATCTGGAACAAGACAAGCTGCAGAAGTTGCCGGAGCAGAAAAGTAATACTCCAACTGTCCGCTTGTCGGAGCTTCAATCATATACCAGTTGCCACGCAAGGCTTAAGGCCTGGTATGCCCTGCCACGACATTTAATCTTTAGGTTGCATTTCCTCGCATCAGGATAAAGCTTGTACCGTCACAATTGCGCTCCTTTGCCCGATGTCGTTGGCACAATCTGGGGTGTCGGGTTTGGTAAGCGCCGCGTATTAATTACATAAGAACATATATTGGGTCTCTTGTATGATCAAAGTCAATATTTTATCGTGTTGTTGTCCTTCCATGTCGGGCTTTTAAAGTCATTTTAAGCAATCTCCAGACATTACTTTTGAAAGATTCGTGTTCAGCTTATTGTAGGTTCACATCTTATTGCCTCATTTTCTGTTCGACATTGTCCCTCTAAGTGACAGAACCTCAGTATCCGGCCCTATCGTCTGTACCCGAGTGTCTTTCTTTAGGATACTGCTTACTTTCTTTGTACCGCAATGTCTGCTGTATGTTGCTAGTACGAGAGAAAGTCAATAAGTAAGTCGCAAATGTCTGTAGAAAAATAACTAAATATGATAACAACTTGAAACATGTTTATTTGTATACAT
>JACEFZ010008536.1:117500-237500 GCA_014155875.1 Cepaea nemoralis
CTGAAAAACATCTGATGGCAGTGGAAATGTGGTTTCTGAAGAAAATACAAAAGTACCATAGCCAGGCAGAAAAACCAATTACCAAGTCCTACAAGAAACACATGAGAACCATAAACTGATTAGAGAAATGAGACGTAGACAGTCACTTCTTTTTTTTTTTTGGACACGTTATGAAAAGAAATAAATTGAAGAACTTGGTGACAACTGGCAAGATAGAGGGGTAGATAACAGAGGAAGGCAGAGAAGTAAATATCTGGATGGCTTGACCACGTGTTATGGTCGAGATAAGAACTCTGAGCTGATCCACGACTCTGGTGGTCAAGTGAAATGGCAAAACATGACCGCCCAAGCTTATCGGCACAGCACATGATGATAATCAAGGATAGAAGGGCTTTAAGTGAGTTGGTTGAAGGCCTACGCAACAATATAATAAAAGGGTGAAAGAAGAAGAAGAATACATGTGCTGACAACCGATGGGTTGTCAAGCGGATTCAAGTGGAGCTGACAGACGAAGAAATCCTGAAACAGCTACGAGAAGAGAATCTTCACATCCGATTCTTGAAGGCGGAGCGGCTCCTCACCTACTCCAAGATACCTACAACATTGGCAGTGTTGACATCGGAGGGCAGCGAAATGCCGACCACAGTATCAATCAACAAGAGAATACAGCAGACAGAGAGATTCGTCCCAAGAATCACTCAATGTTCCAAATGTCAGAAGGCCGGCCACAGAAGAGCAACGTGTCGCAGTAAGACAGAAATCTGCCGATACTTCGCCGATCACCACGCCTTCAAGGAGTGTCCGCTGGCCAAGCTGGACACGGACTTCAGAGCTCCTAACAACAAAAGAAAGTGCGTCAACTGCCTGGGCAAGCATGGAGCAAGATACTTGGGCTGTCCGTACCTGCAACGACACAGAGACGCCTTAAAGATCGCAACTACCACGAAGACATCAGTCAAGGAAGCAATGCGAAGGGGCGAGACAGCCACGTGTATAGCACAAACTGAAAGAGATCAACTGCAAAAACAGATAGACGAGTTGAAGAGACAAGTCAAGGCACTGCTGACGACGACTCCGAATAGCGACAACGAAAAACTACTGGCGGAAATGAAGGAGATTCAGCAAAACATCAAGCAAGAAGTAGAACATATGGCACTGATTAAGAAGGAGAACGAAGAGATCCTACAAACCATTAAATCAGAGCGAGAACTTCAGAAAGCTGAAATGGAACTATTCCGAAACAAAACAACAGAAGCCGTACAAGAAATTACAGAGAAACAGCAAGATGAAAACCAAGAGACCGAGACTGAATCGCAAGCGAAAGCCAGCAGCCCAAACACGACGCCCGAAACAGCCAAAGGGAAGCCAACATCCAACCAGACAGCCAAAGAAAACTGAGATGAGCAGCCTGACGACGGCAAAGAGGACACTTCGTCACCCCGCCTATTTACCTGGGCGGATATGGCAGAAATAGACAGAAAAGTGGAACTCTTGAAAGAGGAACGCAGGCGCAAGGGACTCCCCGAAGATTACAAAGATAAACACCCTGACGACGGCAGACAGGACGCCCCGATACCACCATTATTTACCGATGAAGAACTCGCGGAGATAAAAAGGACATACGAACTCAGGTGCATGGAGGAAAAAGCAAAGAAGCACAAGAAATACAAGAGAAAATCAATACCATTCCGTATTACGGAAGAACCAGATGTATACGAAGATGACGAACACCTGTGGCAATACTATATAGATGACGGAGAGATCGTCCCATTTCTGACCGCAGAGGAAAACATCGAATGGCAATAGAAGCTCAAACTCGAAGAGGAAAAAAGGCGCAAGGAAAATACACAAAGAAGGAGACAAAAAGACCAAATAAAAAGTCCTTATAAGAGCTGCAGCCAGTCAAGCCAGACGAGCCAGGAGCGTGCACAACAAAGAATACCACAAGAGCAGACGAGCACAAAGGATAGCCGCCGACCGATCCCTCAGCTGACGTCACAAACACAAACCAACATAACCATCCGAGATAGGACTTACAAGACAATAATTAGGGTGAATGAACCCACAAAACCACGGACCTCAACAATAACCACAGCTGAAAAACGCAGATTGAACGAGGTCGAATTTGGAATTTTTGTTTTGAAAATTGGAATTGGAGAAGAAATCAGTTTGTCATCTGTAGCTCATACAATGAAATAAGAGCTGTGGTTGAAAGACTCCCGTGTCCGCCTCACGTAACGTCCCGGGTCCGATGCCAGCATGGGGTTGGGCATTTTTCCCCCAAGAACCATTGGAATCTAATGGCATAACTTGGCCCCTGAGCCGGTGGGTAGTGAAACTCAATCCCTCGCCTTCTCGGATAAGGACGAAAAACTGTGGGTCAAGTGTGCGAGTTGGGTGGGTTAAAATCCCCACGGCAGTTGGAAATCGCAAAGTGTAGGCCGTAAGGTCATTTCACTGGCAAAAGTTGTTAGAAAAAGTAAACCTAGCCACAGATAGGTGAAGCCCGTTACCTGGAATGGATTCTGTCTAGAAGAAGCAGACCTGACACACATGTATGCCGAGGTCGGGCACAATAATCTGCGGGGTGCATAACTAAGTTTAACGCATTCCCCTCGCAAAAGAAACGAAGAGGAAGAAAGACAATAAGACAACGAGATGCCTCCTTAAACCTGCGAGTCTGCACTATATCTGATTAATCTTGAGCCTGCCACACATAACATGATTGCAGTGAAATTTGTTGTCTGCTCTCGTTTGATCGTCCAATTATGCAGCTTCATGATGGGCCCCTTGCATTGCTTATGTCTTTATTACCTGCGGCATCAACAGCTTTACATCGCTGCGGCTCGACGTGTCTTGGCGCCTGGATTAGCGTTATTTAGCGCTCAGTGTTTTATCTCTTTGCATGCTCAAGAATACAAGTATTTAAGTGTGTGGGTAGTTTGGTAACAGCAAATGGAAGATGTATTTGTAGAATAGCCAAGGAAAAGCAGTTTTTCGAGGATGAAGTATGTTCTTAGCATAATCAGAAAAAGAGCTCTTAAGAGTTATATCAAGCCAATCCTTATGTGAGGAAGCTAATCATGGAGCATTAGCTGTCATGTGGAGAATTATGTGTAACCTGCGGAGATGTGGTTATATCGAAGGATGTTTATAACTTAGTGCATGGATAAAAAGTGTAATGACGATATATTCAAAACTGGTTGCTCACATCAGGCACAAACAACACAAGCATGTCGTGATTGTAACGGTCTCACACAGTCTGGTGAGACGTAACAACAGGCATACCGTGATTGTAACGGTCTCACACAGTCTGGTGAGACGTAACAACAGGCATACCGTGATTGTAACGGTCTCACACAGTCTGGTGAGACGTAACAACAGGCATACCGTGATTGTAACGGACTCACACAGTCTGGTGAGACGTAACAACAGGCATACCGTGATTGTAACGGTCTCACACAGTCTGGTGAGACGTAACAACAGGCATACCGTGATTGTAACGGTCTCACACAGTCTGGTGAGACGTAACAACAGGCATACCGTGATTGTAACGGTCTCACACAGTCTGGTGAGACGTAACAACAGGCATACCGTGATTGTAACGGACTCACACAGTCTGGTGAGACGTAACAACAGGCATACCGTGATTGTAACGGTCTCACACAGTCTGGTGAGACGTAACAACAGGCATACCGTGATTGTAACGGACTCACACAGTCTGGTGAGACGTAACAACAGGCATGCCGTGATTGTAACGGTCTCACACAGTCTGGTGAGACGTAACAACAGGCATACCGTGATTGTAACGGTCTCACACAGTCTGGTGAGACGTAACAACAGGCATGCCGTGATTGTAACGGTCTCACACAGTCTGGTGAGACGTAACAACAGGCATACCGTGATTGTAACGGTCTCACACAGTCTGGTGACACGTAACAACAGGCATGCAGTGATTGTAACGGTCTCACACAGTCTGGTGAGACGTAACAACAGGCATACCGTGATTGTAACGGTCTCACACAGTCTGGTGACACGTAACAACAGGCATACCGTGATTGTAACGGTCTCACACAGTCTGGTGAGACGTAACAACAGGCATGCAGTGATTGTAACGGTCTCACACAGTCTGGTGAGACGTAACAACAGGCATACCGTGATTGTAACGGTCTCACACAGTCTGGTGAGACGTAACAACAGGCATGCAGTGATTGTAACGGTCTCACACAGTCTGGTGAGACGTAACAACAGGCATACCGTGATTGTAACGGTCTCACACAGTCTGGTGAGACGTAACAACAGGCATGCAGTGATTGTAACGGTCTCACACAGTCTGGTGACACGTAACAACAGGCATGCAGTGATTGTAACGGTCTCACACAGTCTGGTGAGACGTAACAACAGGCATACCGTGATTGTAACGGTCTCACACAGTCTGGTGAGACGTAACAACAGGCATGCAGTGATTGTAACGGTCTCACACAGTCTGGTGAGACGTAACAACAGGCATACCGTGATTGTAACGGTCTCACACAGTCTGGTGAGACGTAACAACAGGCATACCGTGATTGTAACGGTCTCACACAGTCTGGTGAGACGTAACAACAGGCATGCAGTGATTGTAACGGTCTCACACAGTCTGGTGAGACGTAACAACAGGCATACCGTGATTGTAACGGTCTCACACAGTCTGGTGAGACGTAACAACAGGCATACCGTGATTGTAACGGTCTCACACAGTCTGGTGACACGTAACAACAGGCATACCGTGATTGTAACGGTCTCACACAGTCTGGTGAGACGTAACAACAGGCATGCAGTGATTGTAACGGTCTCACACAGTCTGGTGACACGTAACAACAGGCATACCGTGATTGTAACGGTCTCACACAGTCTGGTGAGACGTAACAACAGGCATACCGTGATTGTAACGGTCTCACACAGTCTGGTGAGACGTAACAACAGGCATACCGTGATTGTAACGGTCTCACACAGTCTGGTGAGACGTAACAACAGGCATACCGTGATTGTAACGGTCTCACACAGTCTGGTGAGACGTAACAACAGGCATACCGTGATTGTAACGGTCTCACACAGTCTGGTGAGACGTAACAACAGGCATACCGTGATTGTAACGGTCTCACACAGTCTGGTGAGACGTAACAACAGGCATGCCGTGATTGTAACGGTCTCACACAGTCTGGTGAGACGTAACAACAGGCATACCGTGATTGTAACGGTCTCACACAGTCTGGTGAGACGTAACAACAGGCATGCAGTGATTGTAACGGTCTCACACAGTCTGGTGAGGACGTAACAACAGGCATACCGTGATTGTAACGGTCTCACACAGTCTGGTGAGGACCGTAACAACAGGCATACCGTGATTGTAACGGTCTCACACAGTCTGGTGAGACGTAACAACAGGCATACCGTGATTGTAACGGTCTCACACAGTCTGGTGACACGTAACAACAGGCATACCGTGATTGTAACGGTCTCACACAGTCTGGTGAGACGTAACAACAGGCATACCGTGATTGTAACGGTCTCACACAGTCTGGTGAGACGTAACAACAGGCATACCGTGATTGTAACGGTCTCACACAGTCTGGTGAGACGTAACAACAGGCATACCGTGATTGTAACGGTCTCACACAGTCTGGTGAGACGTAACAACAGGCATACCGTGATTGTAACGGTCTCACACAGTCTGGTGAGACGTAACAACAGGCATACCGTGATTGTAACGGTCTCACACAGTCTGGTGAGACGTAACAACAGGCATACCGTGATTGTAACGGTCTCACACAGTCTGGTGAGGACGTAACAACAGGCATGCCGTGATTGTAACGGTCTCACACAGTCTGGTGAGACGTAACAACAAGCATGTCGTGATTGTAACGGTCTCACACAGTCTGGTGAGACGTAACAACAGGCATGCAGTGATTGTAACGGTCTCACACAGTCTGGTGAGACGTAACAACAGGCATACCGTGATTGTAACGGTCTCACACAGTCTGGTGAGACGTAACAACAGGCATACCGTGATTGTAACGGTCTCACACAGTCTGGTGAGACGTAACAACAGGCATACCGTGATTGTAACGGTCTCACACAGTCTGGTGAGACGTAACAACAGGCATGCCGTGATTGTAACGGTCTCACACAGTCTGGTGAGACGTAACAACAGGCATGCCGTGATTGTAACGGTCTCACACAGTCTGGTGAGACGTAACAACAGGCATGCCGTGATTGTAACGGTCTCACACAGTCTGGTGAGACGTAACAACAGGCATGCCGTGATTGTAACGGTCTCACACAGTCTGGTGAGACGTAACAACAAGCATGTCGTGATTGTAACGGTCTCACACAGTCTGGTGAGACGTAACAACAGGCATGCAGTGATTGTAACGGTCTCACACAGTCTGGTGAGACGTAACAACAGGCATACCGTGATTGTAACGGTCTCACACAGTCTGGTGAGACGTAACAACAGGCATGCAGTGATTGTAACGGTCTCACACAGTCTGGTGAGACGTAACAACAGGCATGCCGTGATTGTAACGGTCTCACACAGTCTGGTGAGACGTAACAACAGGCATGCCGTGATTGTAACGGTCTCACACAGTCTGGTGAGACGTAACAACAGGCATACCGTGATTGTAACGGACTCACAAAGTATGATGAGAAAGGTGTAGACACGCATGTCGTGATTGTAACGGACTCACAAAGTATGATGAGAAAGGAGAAGACACGCATATCGTGATTGTAACGGTCTCACAAAGTATGATGAGAAAGGTAAAGACAGACAATTCCTGATTGTAACAGACTCACAAAGTATGATGAGAAAGGAGAAGAAAGCAATATTCACCATATATCCAATATTTCACCATCTACCCAATATTTCACCATGTACCCAATATTTCACCTTGTACCCAATATTTCACATGCACCCAATATTTCACCATATACCCAATATTTCACCAATCAGTCAATCAATCATGTGCCATGCCGGAAAGCCTGGGCGGTCATGACTCGCCATTTCACTCGATCACCAGAGTCGTGGATCAGCTATGTGTTCCTGTCTCGTCCATGCCATGTGGCCAAGCCATCCATGTATTTTCCTCTCGGTCTTCCTCTTGGTCTGTTCCCTTCGATCTTGCCAGTTGTCACCAAGTTCTCCAATCCATTTCTTCTCATAACATGTCCAAAAAATTTTGACTGTCTACGTCTAATTTCTGTAATCAATTTACGAGTTTCATTTGTCTCCTATAGTGCTATATTTCACCATCTACCCAATATTTCACCATCTACCCAATATTTCACCATCTACCCAATATTTCACTATCTGCCCAATATTTCACCTTCTACCCAATATTTCATCTTCTACCCAATATTTTACCCGTAATTACTACATCCCTTCATAGCTTTATCTTGTAAACCTTTCCTCCCCCTCATGTTCCCACGTCATCCCAGTCTATTCTCGTGCCCCTAATCTCTTCCGCGTGACGAGAAATGTTCTATGATCTATCGTGCCGTCGCTAAGAATAGACCGTGAGATTGACATAAAGCACAAAAAGACACAAGTCTCAAGGAACAGCGTAACCCATTATGGTCATTTTCTTGACGGGAAATTAAGATGGACTTTAGTTAACGCATCCGACACTAATTGACTCTATTTACGTAACTTATCCTACACTCTTTATACGTAATTTCTCCTACACTAATCGACTCTTTATGCGATATCAGTTATCAGTTGGGGTATCTTCATTGCACTCCGGACAGGTCCATAGGTGCTCAGATCCTCCCCTCAGCATATGCATCAGCGTCCGGTGGCTAATAGTGCCAGTTCTGTGTTGGTTAACGAGGCACCTCGTTTTCCCGATGTGCCTCTCGCGTCTGGCTGTGCCGATTCTTACTCCCAATTCTTTCATCCTGGACAGCGATGTAGATTCACTGAAGTCAAAGTCCTCTGTTCTATCCATATCTTTAAGGACGTTAATAACATTGGCACGATCCATAGACTGGCCATATCTTTATACGTAACTCATCCTACACTCAAGAATCCAGTGGTGCCCACTCTATGACTACGAGCAGCATGACGATGGAGGTGATGGCTGGAATCACAGCATTATACCAACGTGTGTGTACTAAGTGACTCAATGAGCATGACTCAGAAGGTCGAAGCTGAATCTGTACGTAGACAGTGGACTGAGTCGCTGCGGAAGTATGTTGTCCGTAAAGTCACCTTCATCTTCGTCCCGGGACATGCGGAAGTCGAAGGAAATGAACGAGCTGATAAACAGGCTGGCTCTGCACCCCCTGTAGATGGCGAGCCCAAGTTCCCAATCTTCTGGAAGATTCACTGTTCCGGGAAGTATTCTTGCGCGTTTGTTATATACTTTTAATGCTTTGTTTTTGTTGTTCCGTTGATAAAGACGACTTCGGTCGAAACGTTTGCGTGTGAGTGTGTGCACTTTTTTTTTTTCATTCGTCGAATCTCTGTCATGTTTTGTATTTTTATTTGGACAATACGAAGCGCTCATGAATAAGGGGGTGTGGTTCCTGGGACGAATGTTGCGAATATCTTTGACTATCACAGTAACTAACAACACTACCCCGGAAGAGAATAAAGAAAATTGAACATTATATTCGGTTACATATCCGATATACAAGAAGGTATATCAGATATGTTCACAGTCAATACAGGAGTGAGACAGGGATGTGTGCTCTCTCCCCTGCTATTCAATATCTACATGGAGAGAATTTCCAAAGAAGCAAGTCTCGACAGAACAGATTCAGAAAATTTAGAACTCTTTACTCCAGATGAAACAACTGACCCACAAGGAATAAATGAACTTCTATTTGCAGACGATCAGTGCCTGTTTTACAGCGATGAGGGCAGACTACAAAATCATATTACTAATCTGAGTTCAACCTGCAGCAGATACAATATGAGTATAAACACAGCCAAAACCGAAGTAATGCAAGTTAGCAGATCGCCGGGCCTACTAAGTATACAGATAAATAACACAACTCTGAAACAAGTTAAAGAATTCAAATACCTTGGAAGTATGATCACAGAAGATGGCAGATTGGACAGAGAAATTGAAATCAGATGTCAAAAAGCTAGTGCACTTACATATCAACTATCACCCTTACTGAAGTATCCAAACATACCCATGTCCGCAAAACGACAGATAATAAACAGCATATTCACACCAACCCTATGCTATCAATCTCAAACGTGGACTTTATCCAAATTACACCTTCGCAAAATCAACACCTGCGAAATGAGATGCCTGAGGAGAGCTGCCAACTTAACAATCCGAGACCGAGTAAGAAATGCTACTATCAGACAGACTGTGGGATCAACACCTTGTGCCACATTTATTGAAAGACAGAAGATCAAGTGGTTTGGCCATGTCGTTAGAATGCAACATCAGCAACTACCATCATTGGCCTTACATCAAAGATCATCTGCGACGAGACCAAGAGGACGTCCAAGAAGAAAATGGATTGACGACATCAGAGACATTGTACAACCACACGGAATGACACTATCCAGTGCCGTCCACCGGGCGCTGGAACGCAAATTATTCCTCCCCACGACGCTTATCGGCAGAAGTGGAAGATGATGATGATGATGATGATGATGATGATGATGATGATGATGATGATGATATTCGGTTAGAAAAGTTAGCTGAAAATACTTTACAAGACGTCGCAGTCAAACCCGGCATTTTTTGTCTTTTTGGGACTGTTTGTGATTTCTTGGCAAATTTTCTTTCAGTAGTTTGCCCTCGCTTTCTGAACGACAAGCGCTCATACATGTTTGATAACCAACCCAAGGCGGTCTGCCTTCAAATCATTGTAGCAGTACGCAAACCCTTACGCCTCTTGTCGGGGCACATACTGGTGATGAAGACGCTAATTTCGAAAGACCAATAAAAATAGAAGAATTTAATAATTTTTTAACAACAGAAAAGATTTGCGGTGAAAGAAAAAAAGGTTTACCACGAGAAACAATGCGCTAGGGAGAATGTGTTCGTTGGACTCCGTTCTGTATCGTTGGTGATAATCCTAAAAGATCGCTTTCTTTGGCTAAGGACAAAGTGTAGTATTGCTCTCTCGGTACTGCACTTGATCAGCCAAGTTCATAAACTGGAAATGAAAAGAGAGTTGATGAAGGAAATACAAAGGATGCAAATGAATTATTTCGGCCACATTAAAAGACATAAGACTCTTATAAACATCATTCTGGGAGGCGAGTTAGAAGGCAAGCGAGCAAGAGGTAAACAACGATTCAAGTGGGAAGATAGCATCAAGAGATGGACGAACATCAATACGACAGAATGTATAGTTAGGTCGAGAGACAGACAATGCTGGAGATCCATTGCAGCTACCCTTCATTGTGGAGACGGCATCTGATTGATTGATTGATTGATCGTATTCGGGCCGACTTATTTATTTTGCTAGGTCAAGCAGTAGACACATTAACACGGCAAATATAAGGAATAGATGAACCGCGTTAGTTTATTTGAAATATGCATTAGTAGTTAATGGAAATTCAACAGTAGAAAGCGCCCACTGACACACACACATACACACACAGTGCACGGAATCTCCTGGCCAAACATGTTCTGAACGGAGACACGACAAATGAGATATCGATTATATCACACACTGATATACTCTGAGGAAAATACCACAAGCAAGAAGCTGGCAGAGGTTGCGTCTTATTTATTATATCTGCCTGAGGTAAAGGTGGTCACATAGCAGATACTTTTGTTGTGTTGCGAAGTGATAAGCCTTCACATAGTTTAGGTCATGATATTGGGGGGTAGAGTGAACAGGTCCACTGCTCATCGGTTTTCCTTCAGAGACAATTCCCGAACGACGTAAGAAAATTGTCCGGCACCCACTTGTGTGACACTGTGTGGACCCCAGAGAGGGAAAATAAAAGTTTTCAATGACTTTTGGGGACGTTGTGATCAAGCCGTTTGGATTTCTATACAATTTTACGTTCAGTAGTTTGCTGATTGCTGCAGAAATGTGGTTTCTGAGGAAAGTGCAAAGAATACCATGGACAGACAGAAAAACCAATGACCAAGTACTACAGGAGACAAATGAAACTCGTAAATTGATTACAGAAATTAGACGTAGACAGTCAACATTTTTTTCGACATGTTATGATAAGAAATGGATTGGGGAACTTAGTGACAACTGGCAAGATCGAAGGGAAGAGACCAAGAGGAAGACCGAGAGGAAAATACCTGGATGGCTTGGCCACATGTCATGGACGAGACAGGAACACTGAGCTGATCCACGACTCTGGTGATCGAGTGAAATGGCAAGTCATGACCGCCCACGCTTTCCGGCATGGCACATGATTGATTGAGTTTGCCGTTACTTTCTTAACAAAAAGTCAACATTTAAGTTCAACTCACCAGTGTGTGAAATGAACGCACTACCCCACTCTCAGCGCATAGGAAGTTTAAATGAGCAGAAGCGAAATAAAGTTCTCATCCACGCTGACCTCTCCATAGCCGGACTGGTCAGGAGTAAATAACCCTCCCTCTACTGGGGAAGGGTTGGGGGGGGGGGGGGTTTAACCCGAACCACTATCTGGCCAGGTAAACGTACTAAATACTACACCATCGAGACTCCTTCCGTCCACGTCTTTCAATATGTATATTGTCTAGTTTGTCTTCCAATGTCTATTTCTTTCCGGATACCTTTCCTCTTCTTCTATGAGTGTCGATCAATACTGTACAGTTATTTATTGTGCTGTTTCAATGACCTTAAAGGATCCCCAACAATTGACATTTCTGTGTATAACAATATTATTTCCTCGTGTATGGTCATTACGTTCTTTAATTTTTGGTGTCATTATCATAATCATCATCATCATCATCGTCATCGTAATCCTAACCATCATAATAAGTGTCGTCATCGTCGTCATCATCATAATCATCTTCACCATCATCAACACCGCAGGTCTGCATGGCCGAATGGGTAAGAAAGCGTGCTCTTAAACATCCGGTGTGATGATTCCGAGGTAAGTGGTTCAACACCTACACCGGACAGCTGGATTAAAATGTTGACCTATCGAGCTTGACTTGGGGATGTAAATTACAAGTACCCCTGAAGTCGGAGTAGGTTCGCCTGTTGTCGAGGGACACTGTTGATAGGGAAAGCTAATCCACACGCAAAATTCAGCCCATCAATACTATAAATAGAGTGTATGGACTACGCTTGAGTTCAAAGCTAGCGAGTGCAAAAAAAAAAAAAAAAAACACATCATCACCATCATCATCGTCATCGTAATCATCATCACCACCATCATCATCATCGTCATTATTAACACCATCATCATCACCATCATCATCATGATTATCATCATCAGCATCATCATCAACATTACCATCATTACCATCATCATCACCGCCATCATAATCGTCATCACCATCATCATCATCACCATTGTTATCGTCGTCGTCATCATCATCTGGTGGCGTGTACTGTTCAGAACTTATTCCCCATAAATGTTTCCAAATGTCTCTCTACCTTAACCCATATGCCCCTTCTCAGTAGCTGCCATGTGTAAATGATCCAGCAAATCTTGTGTTCACGTGTGCTGCGGTCTTCTTTTTCAACGTGCTCCCGTACATCCTCCACCATACGTGCCCAGATATCCGTGTTGCATCCTCAAACACAAACTAAAGGATACTAGGAAGTGTATTCCATAGTAGTTGTAGGACCTGCATCTTCTCCGGTGTCCTGTATATCTCCCATCATATCTGTGTTTCCTCTTCATAACACGTCCTAAAGGGAATTAGGAGATGTATTCCCAACAGCATGATGATCTGTTTTTGTTCTCCGGAGTCCAGTACATCTTCAACCATACGTTTCCAGACTTCCGTGTTTCACAGCACATCCTAACGGAAACCCCGAGATGTGTTCCGTGGCAGCAGGAGGTTCTGAAGCAACTGCATTTCTTACAGCTGTGTAATTTCAGGCTGATATTTTATTGGCAATTTTACCAAGTACCTGTCGTCAATGCAAGGAAATTTGAGGGCGAGCTAGTTATACCTCTCTGGCACGCTAAACCCTATTCCTAAACCGAAAAGTCATTCATTCATTCATTCATTCATTCATTCATTCATTCATTCATTCATTAGCATGTCCTTTGCAGAGCCTCGCTCCCATAACAGCCTTCCGGAAACCCTCTCGATAGTAAGCAAGATGTGCCGCGTCCGATACACCCATCTGGAGATCATCCACCACATCCTGCACCCATCTTCTCTTTGGCCTTACTCTTCCTCTCTTCCCAAGTATATATATTTTTTTAAATTTTGAATATCCTTTACAGGACATCGCTGTCAACATCAGCATCTTTCACCTGATTTTTGATTTCTTGGCAAGATTACGCTCAGTAGTTTGCCATTGCTTTCTGGGCGACCGGCTCACATACCCTGTAAGTTACCGACGTGGTTAGAACCGCTACCGATTCTCGCCGTCATCACGTTACTCACGAGAGTATACGGGATTACGGAGAAAGTCTCCCAAGCATATACCCCTCCATTATAGTTCTCTCCAAACTTTCGTGACGTTTCAAGTGACCAAAATATTTCAATATTCTTTGTTTTATCGTCTTTAAAAGCCTACCTTCTTCAATATTCAGCTCTGGAAGTATGGATGCCGTCAAGTAGACCTGACTACGATAAACCGCTGTCTTCACAGGCCCTCATATGCTATGTGAATTATACAACATTAGAATGCAGAACTAAACAAATGCCAGTCAATTAAACAACATTAGAATGCAGAAGTAAACTAATACCGGTGAATTAAACAACATTAGAATGCATAACTAAATAAATACCGGTGAATTAAACAACATTAGAATGCAGAGATAAACAAATATCAGTGAATTAAACAACATTAGAATGCAGAACTAAATAAATACCGGTGAATTAAACAAAATTAGAATGCAGAGATAAACAAATATCAGTGAATTAAACAACATTAGAATGCAGAACTAAACAAATATCAGTGAATTAAACAATATTAGAATGCAGAGATAAACAAATATCAGTGAATTAAACAACATTAGAATGCAGAACTAAACAAATATCAGTGAATTAAACAACATTAGAATGGAGAACTAAACAAGTACCGGTGAATTAAACAACATTAGAATGCAGAACTAAACAAATACCGGTCAATTAAACAACATTAGAATGGAGAACTAAACAAGTACCAGTGAAGTGAACGAGATTTGAATGCAGAACTAAACAAACACCAGTGAATGAAACAACAGTAGAATGCAGAACTAAACAAATAATAGTTAATTAAACGACATTAGAATTTAGAACTAAACAAATTCCAGATAATTAAACGACATTAGAATGTAGAACTAAACAAATACCAGGTAATTAAATAGCATTATAGAGTAGAACTAAACAAATACCCTAAATTATGCAACATTAGATTGCAGAACTAAACAAATACCCGTATATTAAAAACATAAGACTGCAGTACTAAGCAAATACTAGTGAATCAAGAGTGGAATGAAAGACGTTGGCGATGGATGGGACATACACTGAGAAAACATGAGTATGGCAGAACTATACAATCTTTTGTCTGAAACTCTCAATCGAAAGGCTTTGTGCTGCCAGTGTAACAAAGGCATCGGTGTTTGTATACTGCATGTCGAACGCTCTAATAATTTTCTCAGGGAATACCCAGTATTGAGCTCAAGCATACATGTGTTATTGCGTCTAGTGCACTGGACTGACTTTTTGCGTCTAGATTAGCTTTCCCTATTGCTAGTGTTCCTCGCCATCAGGCGAACCTTTTCAGCCTTTTGAAGTACTTGAATCTTACCTCTCCAGGTTAAGGAGGGGAATTCAACATTTTAGTTCAACTGACCGGTGTTAAGTTGAGCTAAGAAACGATATCACTGCACTCAGGACATTCCCATACACCAGTGGTTCTGAACCGGTGGGGAATTCCCCCCCCCCCAGGGGAATTTTAGGGGGGGGGGGGATTAAGATTATTTTAAGATCGCGTTAATACAAGAACCGATTACTTGATATTGTTTTTCTCTCCATACTGTACAGTTATGTACTTCTCGCTCTTCTGAAATTCATTTTATAACGTAGGTAGACCTGCAAATCACGTTTTTGTAGACGTCTAGTCTTGTTCTAGTATGTGTTATTAAATTTCGTTTCCATTTGTACGTATACTGTATAGGGGCAGGGGGGAATTTATAGGGGGATACGAACGGGTGGGGGGGGGGGGGGGAGAGACATTCTGAACTTATGGTGAAGGGGTGCATGGGCCAAACAAATTTTGAGAACCACTGCCATACACGCACTGTCCCCTCGTTCAACAGCCTGCAAAGATGTATGCAACTAATCGTTCCCACTGCTGTCTGTTTGAAAATTTGCCTGGCCTTCCATCTGTTTTGAGATGCTTCCACGCCCCTGCCGATCATTCTTTCCACATACGGGTTCTCAGTAACTAGACAACTACCAGTGAATTAAACTACATTAGAGTGCAGAATTGTATGGGGTTGAACACGCTACCATGATATTAGCACAGCGGAAGTTTAAGAGCGAGCTTTCTAATCCACTTGGTCACGATAATCTCGTTTCTAGCTTATTATATCGTGTGATTACTAAGGCTTTTTATGCGTGTGAAGTTATACATGTGGCCAGCCACTGCATGCTGGTAATGACTCATGAAGAAAGCTTAGCCGAGCTTAAATTATCTCACCTTGTCAGAGGAATACATTATGGCGCTCGTTTCTCCAACAGCAGTCACGATTATCATCCCTTGTCTACTTAAATAATGCCCTGAACATATGCCAGATGTAAAACAGATGTGATAGATACCTTCTTCCTTATATCTGGACAGGAGATAACGATACATTTACGTCTGCTTAGAATCTTGTATCAACCCACGGCGGCGCGGGTTTGAAGTTCACAGTCGGCCGATCCTGTGTGATTATGGATAATGTTGAACCTCATTTTGGAGTCATGAGAAATGTAAGGCTACAAAATAGCTACGTTGTTTCCACATTCGGATTGTGGAATGCTGTACAAACAATTCAGTGAAGATAAAATGCTTACTTTAGATTTCGCGTGGTGATATGTGCAAGCAAAAATGCGGTTATCTTTATAGCCGTTAGTATCTTGTTTAATTGTTGATAAATACGTGTTCCTCCACAGTTACCTGTGTTTCATAAAGCAACTGAAGAATAACAAGGAACACAGTAGCTTCAGTGGAGGAACCACGACACTCGATAACCCGATACATGCGTAGTGCCACAAGCCAAATATTGTCCTGTTGTCTTAGCCGGGCGTTTGTATGGATACCAGAGAACTGAACCCATCACTTCAATCACGCTTGCATGCCAGCCCGGTGGTCGACCTTTCGAATTCTCAACGGGGCGGGGATTCTTCTCTGAGGTTTCTAGGTCGACCCAGGGTAAATTGGTACCAGGAAATTTCGTGGGAAATAAACGCGGCTGTGTTGGCCACATCACTCATCAAGAGCAGACTGGTCAGAAAATATGGGGTAAGCGGAACATACCCAACACCCTCCAGGGGGTGAATAGGGGTTATTTACTTCTCACATTGTCCTCTAAAAGTACTGGAGAGTTTTGGTCATAGACCATAACTCTAGGAAGGGAAAATCCCAACTGCACCTCCCCGCGGTAGAGGATGGGAAACACACCTTGCTGTGGCTAACACAGCTCTGGGGACCGAGTATCCACCGGAATAAGTGGACAACTCTGCAGCTGAGCAGAACAGGGCACTCACTTGTCCTGACAGTCGGAAATGGCTGTCAAAGGCAGAGGTAAAAGATCACCATATGGATGTGGAAGGCAAGGGGATACCACTACATTATCTTTCCAAGACTTCATGGCAAAACATTAACAAAGTAAGACGAAATTAGAAGCAACAGAGATGTGGTTCCTGAGACGAATGTTGTGAATTCCTTGGACTGCCAGAGTAACTAACAACGACTGCCTGAAACAGGCTAATGAAATTAGAACATTATATACAACAATAAGAAAGAGACAAACAGCTTTCTTCAGTCATGTGATGAGAAGAGAGGCATTGGATAACAACGTGACACCTGGAAAGATCGAGGGAAAGAGAGGCAGAGGCAGACCAAGAGAAATTATGCTGGATGGATTGAGACTGTGGCGTGGAGGAATATCAGCAACAGAGTTGATCCAGAAAACCAGAGACCGAGATCTGTGGAGAGCCATGAACGCCTACGCCAGCTGGCAGGGCACTTGATGATGATGATGATGATGATGATGATGATGATGATGATGATGATGATGATGATGATGATGATGAAATTGTCATTCAAGACGCTAGGGTATTGCGGTTGTGTCTGATGTGGCAACTGTATGCACACCAAAGATTTGAACCAACTACTCTAAACATGGCCAGCCTGAGGGGATAGACTCTTGTCTGTCGACCTCGTGGTCATGGGTGTGTATCCGCAAAGAACGGATGTTTGAAGGCACACGCGGAGCTTTCTATACGTGAAGTGTGCGATCTAGAGACCATCAATCGTGAACAAGAGTGGGTTTAAGTTCCGGAAGATGTGACGGACTGGCACAATGTAATAATAACACTGGGTCGTGAGTGCAGAGAGTCGGCAGCGGGCCGCACTGAGTCTGAAGTAACACACATCAAGGCAACATAGTCATCTACACCGATGGGTCAGTGGTGAGAAACATACGTAGTGGTTGGGGCTTTATTGCAAAGGCTAATGGGCGAGTCTTGAAAAAGGAGAGTCTGGCTTATGAGACTACGACCTCCAGTATGAGAAAGAAGGTGGAGGCATTAACAGCGGCATTCCGTTGGCTGGAGGAGACTACTGCAGCACACAATGTATTCATTACGGATTCAAAGAGGTGGAGAAAGGAATGTTTCGTGTGGAATGGCTATCGTCGCTTCAGAGGTCACAGATTGTGAGAATTGTATGGATATTTTGCCTTGACTATGCAAGGGGGCGGGGAAATGAACAAGCTGATAGGCTAGCAGGGAATGCACCTCTTGGTGGCAGATTGCCTATGGACAAGGGGAAGGTGGTCGTGCGCTTGTGGGACCATGTGGAGAAGGCTGAGGAACAGATTGAGAACCCATATGTGGAAAGAATGAGACCCAGTTTAACATCAGTACCAAGAAATAGCTTGCAAAGTGAAGGCGGCCGGTGTAATACCGATCACATCACTTGCTCAATACAAATATGTGTCTAGCGCTAAATGCCCACTACGGCACAAGACGTGTAAAGGGTTGTTTTATTACATTTACTACATTACTACAAACATCGCCATGCAAGAAATTGTACACTTTACTCTTGTCTGGTGTGGCGTCGGCGTGTACACCAAAGATTTAAACCCGCTTTTCCAAACATCGTGATTAAATATGTTAGACTGGCTAAACACTGTTTATTCCACTCTATCTCTTAATTCTTTCAGTGACAATCAGACTCTATTTTACTTCATTCCATCGCAATATTCGGCGCTCGATTCTTTGCGTTCCAATATTTAGTGGTCCTGCAAAATTTAGTAGATGCGATTGTTACACACAGTGAACAACTAGGGTTAGAATTAAATTGTAAAAAGACACAGATTATGGTCGTCACTAGGAAGGACGAAATACCACAATGTAATATATAAGTAAATGGGAATATTCTTCAACAAGTGAGCAGGTACAATTATCTCGGAACAGTAATAACATCTGATGGGAGATGCCTTGAAGAGATTAGAACAAGAATCGTCATGGTAAAAGTAGCCTTTAGCAAGATGAAAAACATATTGACCAATAAAAAGATGTCAATTGAAACGAGAAAAAGAGTGTTGAGATGCTACATTGAACCTGTACTTTTATATGGATGTGAAGCGTGGACAATGAGCAGTCAGGCTGAAAAACATCTGATGGCTATAGAGATGTGGTTTCTGAGGAAAATGCAAAGAATACCATGGACAGCCAGAAAGACCAATGAACAAGTCCTTCAAGAAACAAATGAAGATCGTAAATTGATTAGAGAAATTAGACGTAGACAGTCACAATTTTTTGGGCATGTTATGAGAAGAAATGGATTGGAGAATTTGGTGACAACTGGTACGATCGAGGGGAACAGACCAAGGGGAAGACCTAGAAGCAAGTACCTGGATGGCTTGGCCTTGTGGCATGGTCGAGACAGAAACACGGAGCTGATCCATGACTCTGGTGATCGAGTGAGATGGCAAAACCGGCATGGCACATGATGGATGGATGGATTTAGTGGTCGATTTTTTTTTTCCAAGATTTAGCGTTCGTTTGTTGTTGTGTTTTTTTTTTCTGTCTCAATAATTAGCGATCCCTTCTATTCGTCTCAATATTTAGCCCTCAATTCTTTCCGTCCCATGATCTAAAGGTCGCTTCTTTCCGTCCCAATAATTAGCGCTCGCTTCTTTCCGTCCACAATTTAGCGGTCGCTACTTTCCGTTCCAAGATTTAGCGCTCGCTGTTTTCCGTCCTAATATTTAATGGTCGCTTCTTTTCGTCTCAATATTTAGCGCTAACTTTTTTCCGTCCCAATATTTAGCGCTCGCGTTGGTGTAATGGTTGGAACATTTCTCTGGACAATTGCATGAGCGCAGTCGGACAAGGATGCTATATCAGCTCTCGTCGTCTGCCGCTACTAGTGGAACAGACTGACTATCCATCCGTTCACTCGCACCTACACACATGTGATGTTGCTCACTTTCACATACCTATAGTCGATTCCTGTTAATGGGAAGTGCGCGTGCGTATGCGCGCGTGTGTGTGTGCGTGTGGGTGGGTGTGTTTCAGCAGATGATGTTTTGCAGTAATGAATGTTTCGGTCTAAATCGAGCACAATAAGAACACATTCGGGCAGCTGCAGGAGCTTAGCTCGTAAAAAGTAGCAAATGTAGTAACATTTGGATGCGACAGGAAGTGTTAAATTAGAACTATAGTAACATATATGGATGTGAAGAGTGGACAATTAGCAGACAAGCTGAAAGACATCTGATGGCTGTGGGAATGTGGTTTCTGGGGAAAATACAAAGAATACCCAGGCCAGAAAGAAAAACCAATGACCAAGTCCTACAAGAACCAAATGAAAAACGTACACTCATTGGAGAAAGTAGACTTAGACAGTCATAATTGTTTGAACACGTTATGAGAAGAAATAAATTGGAGGACTTGGTGACAACTGGCAAGGTTGAGGGGAAAAGAACAAAGGGAAGGCAGAGAAGTAAATACCTGGATGAATGGGCCACGTGGTATGGACGAGACAAGAACACTGAGCTGATCCACGACTCTGGTAATTGTGTAATATGGCAAATCATGACCGCCCACTCTTACCGTCACGGCACATGGTGATGATATTAACACGTAGATATGTTAAAGAGTTAAATTATCACTTGTAGTGACATGAATGAGACAAAAAGACTTAAAGTAGCAACTGTAGTAGCATCTGGATTGGAGAGAAAGTGCTAAAATACAACAAGTAGTATGTAACATGCGGGAGGATGAGAGAGCGTTAAGAAAAGCATGTTATGATTAGGGTAGCGAATGAAAGAGAAAGAATTCTGGCTGTTGCCCAGCTAAGATGTTGTGCTGAGCTGATCGGATCTACCTCTTGGATGTCGAGATAAGTATTCCTGTGGTTCATCTATTGTTTATTGTAAGGTTTTTCTTATTCATTGATAAAGATTTTTGTTGAGAGGTTAGCTTGTAACTATGTGTGTGGGTTTGTTTTTTAATCGCTGTGCTTCTTAGTGATATTTTTTATTTGTATACGTACCGAGTAACGAATGAATACGCTGTGGGTCGCTTGGTACAGAATGAGTTACATATATGACAAACAATTATCTAGACTGCATTTCTTCTGAAGTTCCGGGTCTTGTTTTTGCCATCGAGAGAGCAGTCAAAGTCAATTATTGATCGTCGTTTCTTTAATACCGTTTTGTGTCTTTTCAGAACACAATGAAGAATGTAACACTGTTTCCTTTGTTCAAGGCAATGAGGAATGTTGCCTTTGTAATGCTCGCATTCAAAAGTGTGTGTTTTTTAAACAATAGGTGTGGATAATTGTTACTTTGCTTTTACCGCCAAAGTGTAACAGTGTTTATTTTATGCAAGGCAATGAGGAATGTTACATTGCCTTTGTAATGCTCGCTTTCTGCATGCTGGTGTGCTGGGGAATGAACAGGCAGAAAGATTGGCTGGCTCTGCAAAACTTGGTGGAGTATTGATGCATGATAAGGCAGACGTGGTTGCGGCTTTGTGGGAGCATGTGTACACCTCGGAGGAGCAAATGGATCACCATGGTCTGGCAAGAATGAGACAGTGAGGAGTGACTAGGGGATGTGGCCGACGATCGACGCTCAGAAGAAAGGCGAGACGCACATATAATCAGGTTGCTACTGGTACTATTGGGGTTGGAACTCTTGGCTGGCTGCCGAGGATGGGGAGGGAGCGCTAATGGGAATGCCCCGAATGCTGTGATGTCGGTTCCTAAATCAATCAATCAATCAATCAATCAATCAATCAATGCTCGCTTTTCTCAGTGAATATTTTTGTTACACTAAGTATGGAGAAATGTTACGTTGTCTTTATACTACCTACGTGTAACAGTGTTTGTTGTATATAGTGCAATGAATAATGTTAATTGGCTTTGCTACAACGTTAAACAATGTTGTTTACCCAGTCCAATGAGGAATGTTGCATTGCCATTACTATCTAAATATAATAGTGTTTTTGCACAATTTAATAAAGAAAGCTACAGTGTCTTCTATCTACATGTAATAATGTTCTTCTCACGACTAAATGATGACTGTTACTTTGCCACGGAGTGACTTCAAGTGGACTTCTCGGGTGACATTGGTGGTCTGAAATATTTATAAAATTGTATACAATCTTTCTTTCTCGAGACCGGTCATTGATGTTATCCTCTTCTAGGGGTATTGGTTGTAACTTCCTCATCATCAAGTCGCCACCGTGGTTGTTTCTCAGCACTTTACTTTGCTGATGGTTAGACTCTGCTATCTTACACAAGTTACGCCAACTTACTATTAAACACAACTCATCTCTCCGGTAGAAATGTGACTGGGACTCAGATTTTGTTTTGTTACTATATTCATCTAAACACTCTAGCATAAACATTAGCACGTGCACCATCATATGTTCGACAACGTAATAAACACCACATTTTTCACAGTAACTTTCCTAAAACCAAGATATCTATCAACCAAGAAACCTATCATCCAAGATAAGACAGGATATATGGTAATTTCAAGAGAAGTAATGGCTAAAAACTCTGGCCACATACATATAGATAATATGACCATTAAAAGAACGGAAACATAAAAATACCTGGGTACAATCTTCAACTGCTCCAACATCATAAGGGAAGAAATACAAACAAGAATCAACTCTGGAAATAAGATATACTATGCACTACAACATCTACTAAAATCAAAGGCGCTATCTCGTAACACCAAAATCACAATATACAAAACACTGATCAGACCAGTTGTGCTGTATGGATCTAACACCTGGAGTACAATGAAAGGACACGAAGCCTTGTTACAAACCTTTGAGAACAAAATTTTAAGACGCATCTTTGGACCCAGTAGGGATACACAAAGTGGAGAGTGGAAAAGAAGAAGTAACAAAGACATTTATGATCTGTTTAAGTCCCCGCTAATCACTTTTATCATAAAGGCTAATAGACTACAATGGCTGGGGCATATAGAAAGAATGGAAGATAATAGGGAAACAAAACTCGCTTACACTCAGGAAATAAATGACCGTAGACCCCGAGGTAGACCAAGAAGACGGTGGAGAAATAATATATATATACAGACCTGCATGCACTTGTAATCAACGACTGGCAAGAGAATGTCAACCAGAGAGACGAATGGAGACGGATTGTATCTGCAGCAAAGAACCTCAAGGCTCGGAACGCTGAAGAAGAAGAAGAGAACTATCCTAAAAGAGTGGCTCAATTTTGGCCATAACGCTATTCACAACGTGGTCCGCACTGGTGCTTGAATGTCCTTGTCAGGATCCCATTCGTGCTGACCGCGAGGCGAGTCCCAGCGTTTCTACGCTGCGTGAAAAGTATTCACTTTTCACGTTTCAGGTGTCCATTTACTGAACACTGCCTGAACCTCTGACATAGCCTAATTTGGGTTAAGGCTTACACTATTCACACGTATTAGTGTGTTTCGTTCTATTCGATAACGAATGTTACATTTCCTTTGCTGCCTACGTTTTACAGTGTATTTTTTTTTTAACAATTGATATATAAAAGTTACGTTGCCTGTGCCGCTTACGTTGAGAAGTGTGTTTTTTTTTTTTTTTACTCAAAGCAATCAATACAGAATTATATATTCTCTTTACTACACATAGAAGAACGGTTCTGACAACTACTTTCCCAACAATACACAGAAGTGAGATACCTTTTTTTAAGCGACCCCTATAGTTGTTACAGTCGTTCCGATCGCCCTTGTTTTTGTACAATGTTATGATGCTTAAGTCTTTGACATCCTGTGGGACTTGTCCTTCTCGCCAGGATGGCTGTATTTACTGATGGATCTGTAGAGTGAGTGTGTCTTGCCCACTCCTGATAACCTCTATTGGAATCCCATCCTTACCTGGAGCCTTGCCAGATGCAAGTTCATTTATAGCACACTTAACTTCTGTTATGATGGGAAGTGTGTCCAGGTGGTCAAGAGTTGGCAGGCCCTCTATAGCGTTGGGGGGATCATCCGCTAATTTGGTCTCACTTGAGTAAAGCTCCAAATAGTGCTCTACCCATGTATCCATCTGCTGTTTCTTATCAGTGATGATTTCTCCAGTCAAGGTTTTCAGTTGTGCGCTTCTTTTGATTATTGGACCACAGGCTTGCTTTATCCCTTCATACATGCTTGTGATGTTTCCCTTATCACTTGCGATTTGAATGGACTCACATAACTTGATCCCATAGTCATTTGCACTCTGCCTGGCAGCCGCTTTCACATCCTTCATAGCTTGCTTCAGCTCACTGAGAGTGTTACGCATTGTTCTTTTCTTTTGTTTTAGGAGAGCTATCTTCTTTTTATCAATCAAGGGCTGCAGTGTCTGGATGTTCGCAGCAAACCAATCCTGCCTCTTATGATCCACAGAGCCGTAAACACCTACCGCTGTTTTATAAAGTGTTTCCTCAAATTTACCCAACTTTTCACTTGCTGTACACATTTCTGATGTATCAATGAAAGCGTCTTCAAATTGCTGTAGGATCAGGATCGTGGGTGTTAATAACATTAATCCTTGGGCTAGATTTGTGTTTAGCTGTGTAGATTCTCTTTGGTCTCAGTCTAACTCTTGCAACAACCAAAGAATGATCCGTATCAGAGTCAGCACTGTGGTAACTTCGAATTAACGATGTTTGATTCAGATTTTGTCTCCGTGTGGTGATGAAGTCTCACCGATGCCAGCGGCCGGATCTTGGATATTGCCATGTGATCTTATGCAGCTCTTTTGTTTTAAAGAAGGAGTTTGTAATACATATGTCATTTCTGGTGCAATGCTCCAGCAGCCTTTGCCCATTATCATTCATACGACCGATGTTGTATTTTCCAAGGCACACTGGCCACGAACTCGAGTCCTTGCCCACACGAGCATTGAAATCACCGAGTATATACTTGTAGTCTGATTTTGGAACTGCCTTTATCACGGAGTCTAACTCCTCATAGAACGAATCCTTCACATCAAGTGTCGGTGCATATGCAGTGATAATGGTGGCAAAACCACAAGAGGTTGCCAAGCGCAGGGATAATAGTCTTTCATTAACTCCAGCGGGAATTTCAATCATTCCCAGTAGCGAATTCTTCACTGCAAAGCCCACACCATGTTGCCTTTTTTTCTGCCTGCCCTCTACCCTTACAAACAAATGTGTAATTGTTTTCCCTGAGTGACCCTTCCTCGGCGAGGCGAGTCTCCTGCAGGCCAACAATATCAGTGTTAAGACGATTGAGTTCGACATCAATCACACCCGTTTTTCTCACATCGTCAATATTCGTCAGGTCAGTGGAAAATCCTGGACACACGGTTCTTATGTTCCAGGTTGCAAGCCGTAGCTCGAGGTTTCTATTTTTATTTTTATTACTGCCTGGTGCATTGTTTTAACAGCCTGCAATTCAGAATTTGTCTTAACCCCAATCACCCATTGAAGCACTCAGGCTGTGGCGCATCAGCATCCAATTGGCCGGAGGCTGCCCAGCTTAAGGCAAGCGGTAGCTGATCAGTGACACCTGCAGGTGTCTGCCACCGTCAGAGGCGACAATGAGATAGAGACAAAAGCTGTCTTTAGTCGTGTAATGAGAATAGACGCATTAGAGAACATCGTTGCGACTGGATAGATCGGAAGGAAGAGAGGTAGAGGCAGACCAAGAGAAATGGTGCTAGATGGATTGAGACGGTGACATGGAGGAGTATCACCATCACCAGTAGAGTTGATTCAGAACACCAAAGACCGGGCTATCTGGCGAAACATGAACGCCTACGCCAGCTGACATGGAACGTGATGATGATGATCTGTTCCCATGTTTGTTTTGTTTTTTGTTGTCCATATTGCTTCCCAATTATGTGTATGATTCGGCCTCTTAAAATTGGGCTTCGCCATTGGAGATATGGCTGTTATTTGCTTGGTTTAATCTCATTATCTTTGTCTTACCTCTATGCATTTTTAGATCTAATTGTTGTGACATCTCGTCAAGCTTGATTAGTTTATCTGCATTTGATAACGTGTGTGTGTGTGACAGAATTGAAATGTCCTCGGCGAAGTCCAAATTTAACTATTTAAATGACAAGCTAATTTACTATAAGTGTCTGATAAATCACAAATAGCTCATATATGTTAAGTTTGATTGCAACGTTCGGAAAAAAACACCATGCAAGTAACTGTTTAACTCAGTACACGGCAATTTAATGTCAATATTGCTTTCACTACACAATTAGAACACTGTTTTCTTTTTTTTTTTTTTACGCTTTAAAGGTTAATGCTAGTTGTGAATACAACAGCTATATTTAGTTCGTTGTTTGCTTAAGCTGAGGATAGACCCGCTTCCGGATTGTGTACTTCATTCATATTTAGCATTGTTTAACAAGTTATGGAAGATTCCTTGTGCGCTACTCCATAATGTATTTAGTCTTTATATTATAATCAAGTCTTAGTCAGATATGAATATAAATGTTACAAACAAGTTCTAAGAATATCTTGGATAAAGAAAAGAACAAATGCATCCGTGCTTCAAGAGCCGAATATTGAAGAAGGTTGGGTATTAAAGACGACAAAACAAATAAAATTGAAATATTGTGGTTACTTGAAACGTCACGGCAGTTTGGAGAGAACAATCTTGGAAGAGAGAAAGAGGGCGTCCAGTGAGAAGATGGATGCAGAATGTGGCGAATGATCTCCAGATGGGTGTATCAGACGCGGGGTGTCTTTCTTATGATCGAGAGGTTTTCCGGAAGCTTGTTATGGGAGCGAGGTTCTGCACAGGACATGCTAGTGAATAAATTAATGAGTCAGATATGACTGAACTACCATAGGACAGTCGACGGTACTACCTGCTTTCTGATAGCGCTGAATGTTGGGCGACGCTCACCAAACCCGACACTCGACATTGTGTCAACGGCTTCGGGTGGAGGAGTGCGATTGGAAGGCTACAATCCTTATTCTGGTGGGAGGAAGCGCAACCTAAAAACTAAATGTAATGGCAAGGCAGACCGGACCCTAAGCCCTGGTCGGCAACTGATGGAAGCTCCGACAGGAGGACAGTTAGATCATTGCATTGTTAATCCGGCAGCTTCTGCAGCTTGTATTGTTCCAGATGTGTTGGCGTTACCTGTCCTCTGGAGTAAACTAGGCAGGCCGAGAGTGGGACCATGCTGCATGGGCAACACATGGTCTCTTAATTCGGCCCAGGCGTTATGCAATGGAGAGGTTTAACTCCATTTTACAAACTATTGTCTGTGAAGACGGCAAGGCGAGATCCATAATACTAGGGGGCTTCACGTGACATTACAATAAATTATAGGATGCATGCTATTGTTTTGTAACCTGTCAATATTGCTGTCAAGGATTTTAAGTGTGTTAACCACGTTACATCACGGTGCAGACGAAAATTGTGACGTCATAAGTATAGTTTTAATATGGCCGCCCCACTTTTGACATGCACCGAAGAGGAGCAGCGTTCCGTTATCCGTTTGTTGATCAGTGAAGGGGTGAAACCCATAGAATGTCTTCGACGAATGAAGGTCCAGTATAGTGATGCTTGCCTTATCAGTCCAGCAAGTGTATGAGTGCAGTAGGAGGTTTAAATATTGCGTGACTTCTGTGACAGATTATTCACGACCGTATCAGGCACAGTAGTGACCACTGAATGGATATTTCTACAGGAATCTAAGTACGTCATTGGCGCTGGAGGACTTGCATTGAACACAATCGAAATATGATACATGTGTTCGTTTGTTTTTCAGAATATATTCACGAAAAGAAAAAAAGAAAAAAAAAACTGTTAAGGTTTTCATGTTAAGTCCCCTCGTATAAGTCGCCTGTCTCGCGCTCCGTGGTGAAGAGGCTGAGGATGCAGTTTGTAATCCACCACACCGTGTTGGAAACACAGCTCCGGGTGATTTGGCAGGAGCCCGCCTTGTTTTTGTTTCTATACAATGGTATGAGTGCCGGTGATTCAAAAAGCAACAGCAAACTACTGAACGTAAACTTACCCAGGAGTCACAAATAGCAAAACATGCTAGAGTTGACTGCTATGTCCTGTAAAGAATATACAACTAACTTGTAACTATCTCGCGCTCTGAAGTTTGTAGGGGATCGTTTCTGAACTCTGTCATTCAGTTCATGAGTGCAATCTGTTCAGAGATCTCTAGGTGGTCGTCGTTGGAGCAAAGGATTGCTTGCACCTTTGACACTTTCGGCAGCCGGCTCGACGGAAAGAGACTTGGTCATGCGGGATATATTCATACATAAACACACGTGTATTCTTTGGCGCTCTTAGAAGTCGCTTAAAAGTCGACAGGGTCGACTTCATTCCACCGGGTTTGTATCCCATATGACTCAGTCGTTTTCCGTAGCGCGGAAAGCATCGCACAAAGCACGAACTCTGTAACTCCAGCGACGACCCTCAGGTGTCTCCTAAAAAATATGCACTCATGAACCGAAGGGGGCGACCCGGAATCGAACCCACAACCTTCGGAGCCCGAGTCAGACGGCTTGATCACTTCGCGATGGAGACTCCCTTCATGGAATCTCTTAGAAGTAGAAGAAGGAAGTAGAGACTAGAGGACGCACTAGATAACACACATATTGAAAGCTATAGTTACCGACCGGGATGCAAATCGGTCACCTCCAAATGACGACGACACCTCACTGCAGGAACAAGTGTACTTCGACGCATGATCAACTAGACCAGTGTTTCCCAACGTGGGGCCCACGCCCCACAGGGGGGCAATTCGATTGTTAAGGGGGGCAATTCTCCATTATGTTTTGAAAATTTATTTACTGTGTTTGATCAATAATTTCCTAGTGATTTCTTCCTAAAACCTATCATTCAAGTTTCTTTAGTGAACATTTCAATTTTTGAATATTAACAATAATGTGTATGTTATTGGGGGGGGGGGGGGGCATAAGAATTTTAGAAAGGCTTTGGTGGGGCATAGCACAAAAAAGGTTGGGAAACACTGAACTAGACACTCATAAAAAGGCGTCTTCATTAGCCAGGTCTATCATCCACATGAAACAACAACCATGGAAGGGATATGGACATAATTCGTACATAACCATACAAACAGAACACGAGGTCTCCGCATTTTATATTAAACCAACATAGGTCAAATAAACACAGAAACACATCTGACCGCAATGCTGTGACCAGTATATTCACGAATATTTAAATAAAAGAAATGATTGGTCTGTTCAAATTATGATTAATTCTATAGCTTTCAATTTTTATGTTGTCTAGTGCTTCCTCTAGTCTCTACTTCTGTCTTCTACTTTAATGAGCGTCAAACAATACATATATGTTTATTTATAAACTGTCTTAGTGGCCCTCAAAGGATTCCCCTATTGATATTTCTGTGTCATACGCCATAAGACCTCATGCATTGAAGTCTATTCTCTTGCCGTAATATAATAAGCCATTTTCTTGCCGTGATAAAACAAGCCAATATAAATGCCACTAAATTGTAGTCTAAAGTTCCCAAAGTCACTTTTGACTGCTTGCATGTTACGTTCAAGTTCTGACAATATTGTCCACCGAGAGGAATAAGTAGTCTGCCATTCTACAAGTGCCGTCTCCGTGGCCAAAGCCTTGTGAACGCGATTCACGAGCCGCTTACCAGGCGTTCGAAACGCAGCTGCGACCGATTTGTGTAGCAGACCGTGTTGCGTTGTGTTATAACGTGGTGGTATGGGAGCCGGTCGTTCAGAGATCAATGGCAAACTACTGAACGTAACACTTGCCTGGTACATCAACTGCAGCTGAAAAATGCTGGTGTTAACTGCAACGTCCTGTGAAGGATACACAACATTAAAAAACAATTCTACACGCGCTCATAACCAGAGAAAACTGACTCGTAAACAGCACCATGCTTCTAAAACGCATATATATATATATATATATATATATATATATATATATATATATATATATATATATATATATATATATATATATATATATAAATTTAAACCATGGTAAACGCCAAAGTGTCTCGTAAAGAACTGTTTTTGAAAGCATGGTTCATAGAGGAAGAAGAGGCAGCGGTCCAGCAACATGAGGATGGTTACAAAACATTGCAGGCACCTTAGAAATGAGGGTCTATGAGGACTGAGAAATGGCCAGGGATGAAGAGAAGTTTTGATGGGCTGTGAGGGCGATGTTCTGCAAACATCATGATGATGATGATATGATGATGATGATGATGATGATGATGATGATGATGATGATGATGATATGATGATGATGATGATGATGATGACGATGATGATGATGATGATGATGATGATGATGATGATGATGATGAATATGATGATGATGATGATGAGGATTATGAGATTTTAAGGATGAATGAGGATGACTGATGGTGATGGATGTTGATGAATGATGATTTTGATGATGATGATGAATATTATGAGGGTGGTGGTGGTGATGAGGATGATGATGATGATGAACGGTATCCAGTATTTTGCAGCAAAAAGACAATTAAATCATGTATTCTAAAACTAATACGTCTGCGATTTTCAAGCGGTAGCTCGTGAGCCGGCGAACGCCTTGCAGGGCGTGGTGTTATTTGCCTATCTAGCGTTAGCTTCCGTGCCAAGGCTATCAGGTTGGATGATTGGTTGTTTTACTGGTTTGTTAGGTGGCTGTGTTTGGTTGGTTGGATGGTTGGTTGGTGGGTTGGTTGGTTGGTGGGTTGGTTGGTTGGTTGGTTGGTTTGTGGGTTGGTTGGTGGGTTGGTTTGTGGGTTGGTTGGTGGGTTTGTTGGTGGGTTGGTTCGATGGTTGGTTGGTTGGTGGGTTGGTTGGATGTTTGGTTGGTGGGTTGGTTAGTGGGTTGGTTGGTGGGTTGTTTGGTGGGTTGGTTCGATGGTTGGTTGATTGGATGGTTGGTTGGTGGGTTGGTTGGATGATTGGTTGGTGGGTTGGTTTGATGGTTGGTTTGTGGGTTGATTTAATGTTCGGTTGGTTGTTTGGTTGGATGGTTGGTTGGTTGGTTGGATGGTTGGTTGGTTGGTTGATTGGCTGGTTGGTTGGTTGGTTTGTTGGATAGATAGTTGGCTGGTTGGATGGTTGGATGGTTGGTCGGTTGGTTGGCTGGTTGGCTGGTCGGTCGGTTAGTCGGTCGGTTAGTCTGATGGTTGATTGGTTGGGTGGTTGGACAGTTGGTTATTTGGGTTGTTGGATGGTTGGTTGATTAGGTGGTTGGATGGTTAATTGGTTGAATGGTTCGATGGCTGGTTGGTTGGTTGGTTGGTTGAATGGTTGGTTGGTTGATGGTTTGGTTGGTTGAATGGTTGGTTGGTTGGTTGGTTGGATGGTTGGTTGGTTGGATGGTTGTTGATTGGTTGGATGTTGGTTGGTTCGATGGTTGGTTTGTTGGTTGGATGGTTGGTTGGTTGGTTGAATGTTTGATTGGTTGGTTGGATGGTTGTTTGGTTCGATGGTTGGTTGGTTGGTTTTATGGTTGGTTGGTTGGTTGGATGGTTGGTCGGTGGGTCGATTGATTTGACAGGTGGATGGTTGGTTGGATGGTTGGTTGGATGGTTGGTTGGTTCGATGGTTGGTTGGTTGGTTGGATGGTTGGTTGGTTGGTTGGATGGTTGGTCGGTCGATTGGTTGGACAGGTGGATGATTGGTTGGTTGGTTGGTTGGTTGGTTGGATTGTTGGTTGGATGGTTGGTTGGATGGTTGGTTGGATGGTTGGTTGGTTCGATGTTTGGTTGGTTAGTTGGTTGGATGGTTGGTCGGTCGATTGGTTGGACAGGTGGTTGGTTGGTTGGTTGGTTGGATGGTTGGTTGGATAGTTGGATGGTTAGTTAGTTGGATGGTTGGTTGGTCGGTCGGTCTATTGGTGTAATAGGTGGATGGTTGGTTGGTCGGTCGGTCTATTGGTTGAATAGGTGGATGGTTGGTTGGGTGGTTGCATGATTGGATGGTGGGGTAGTAAGTTGGTTGCTGATTGCTTGCTTGGTTTGTTGTTTGGCTGGTTGGTTAATTGGTTGGTTGGTTGATTCCTTGATTGGTTGATTAGATGTTTGAATATATTGTCGTGTGGAATTATTTGTGGCTGATTGGTTGGTAGATTTCTTGCTGGATTGGTTGGTTGGTTGGTTGATTGTTTAGTTGACTGGTTGGTCCATTGGTTTGTTAAAAACCAGTTAAAAAGTGAATTTCTCCTCTACCTGTGGTTTGCTCCCCAGATTTATCCACCACCTACTGGCATGGTTTTATTTTAACCAGGTTAGGAGGGCAACTAATCGGGGACTTGTCCTGAGATGTAAATTAATGCACTTGCAACACATCAGTTCAGTGCACTAGAAGAAGTAGGTCGTGTATGAACTACGCTTGAGCACAAAGCGAAGGAACAAACAATAAACAAACTTTCATGTGTCTCATCTCAGTGGTCTTGTTGAGCGATCTTGTGACAGTTGCAGCACTTGTATGTGTCTCATCTCAGTGGTCTTGTTGAGCGATCTTGTGACAGTTGCAGCACTTGTATGTGTCTCATCTCAGTGGTCTTGTTGAGCGATCTTGTGACAGTTGCAGCACTTGTATGTGTCTCATCTCAGTGGTCTTGTTGAGCGATCTTGTGACAGTTGCAGCACTTGTATGTGTCTCATCTCAGTGGTCTTGTTGAGCGATCTTGTGACAGTTGCAGCACTTGTATGTGTCTCATCTCAGTGGTCTTGTTGAGCGATCTTGTGACAGTTGCAGCACTTGTATGTGTCTCATCTCAGTGGTCTTGTTGAGCGATCTTGTGACAGATGCAGCACTTGTATGTGTCTCATCTCAGTGGTCTTGCTGAGCGATCTTGTGACAGTTGCAGCACTTGTGTCTCATCTCAGTGTTCTTGTTGAGCGATCTTGTGATAGTTGCACCTCTTGATACCCCAGGACATTGTAGACAACAGAAGTAAACAGATCTTTGAGGACACACTAAACTTCGTGAAGATGTAGATTATGCATTATATTTAACAACAATAAACAGAGTGCGGGGGGGGGGGGGGGATCAGAAAAGATAACAGAGAACGAACTTGACAAACAAATAGTTGGTTTGGACCACACATGGTACATAATCAAATGAACAAGTATTATAATATAAATTTCTGAGGAATTTCGGAGGATACCACAAACAGGATGACTCTAGTATAGCAATATATCACCCTTTCAGACAACCAGAAAGTCATATTTGGCGATATATTATCCTTCGACAATGAATCAGTTAAAGACACAATAGACAGCAGAAAGACGCGAAACGATCCTGAAGAGAAACTTCCAGTAACACTCCCAACGCCAAAGATAGAACGGATAACGATCTCAAAGCGTTAACTGTAATAATAATCACGACAACACCTCTCCTTTATCCTTCGCTGACAGTAATAATCGTAAAGACTAGGAAAATTAGAATCTTAGGATCCTTTCTTGGGTGATTTCTCCTCAACTAGTCTACGCCTGGGCAGGCTCGCTGAAATCCGATTACCTAAAAAAAGGCCAACTTGACATCGCATCCAGCCTCTAATTAGACACTTGAGCAAATTGGCGATTATGTGGAGTTGAGACTCTCAGTGTCTCACTTTATACAGACAAATGTGGCCCGAGCAATGGAAGTCTTGAGAAGTGGAATCCGAGAAATCTCAAGTGTCCGAATCTAGGGAAAGTCGAGTAGCTGGATCTGGACAAGAACGAGAGTTGGAATCTAGAACTCGAGAAGTGAGATCTAAGAAAACGACCTAATCTTCTCGTGGGCGTAAGTGTGATCCCTAAAGATGAAGAACTGTTGACTTTTAGATTGTATGGGAGGAGATGGGGTTTGAATGGATGTATAAGCTTGGCTGGGTTGGGAAATTTACGATGTGAAGGTAATATAGGGGCGCCTCATTATGAACAGGCCATCTTGTATGAACAGGACATGTCTGTCCCAATATAGGGGCATCTCATTAAGGACAGGTCATTTGTTGATATGTCTGTCCAAATATAGGAGCGTCTCATTAAAGTCAGGCCATCTGTAGCTATGTCTGTCCCAATATAGGGTCGTCTCATTAAGGACAGGTCATTTGTAGCTCTGTATCTCAGTGAAAGGTTCAATAATTCTGCCACGTGAGCCACTTAACCGTGTTCACAAACCGCCTTAAATTTACTGAGTAGAGTGCAGAGCCCCGGTCTCTCTGGCTGTGGGGTTACAACACTTTCTCTCTGTAATCCCGTTTGTCACGCAGTCTCGTAGCGGAGCGAGAGCTGAGGCGGTTCGACCCCCGCTCGTGACTTGCGGGATGCTGAGCCGGCCGCTCAGAAAGCAATGGCAAACTACTGAGCGTAATCTCGCCAAGAGATGAGATGAACATACAGCTGAAAGATGCTGGTGTTGACAGCTAAGTCCTGTAAAGGATATGCTAAAAAAAAAACAAGAGTGCAGAGCCGTGACCGTGCGGCCGTCTCCACAAAGGAAGAACCTTTCTTCTCTCTCTCTCTCTCTCTCTCTCTCTCTCTCTCTCTCTCTCTCTCTCTCTCTCTCTCTCTCTCTCTCTCTCTCACACACACACTATCTCTTCCTCTTCTTCTTCTTATTCTTCTTCATCTTCTTCTTTTTCTCTTCTCTCTCTCGTTTCCTTTATTTTGTAGCCGGGAGGATGGCTCTTAGCCACACAGCATGACACTGAACAACAACCACAACAATATCATACTCTCTCTTCTCTCCTCCTCTCCTTTCCGTGTTTAGCCACTCTGTCTCCTCCTCTGGTTACAGTGATGGTGATGGGTTTGTGGTAGTGAATATTGTGATGATGATGATGATGATGATGATGATGATGATGATGATGATGATGATGATGATGATGATGATGATGATGATTATGATGATGATGATGTGGTGATGATACTGATCATGAATGGGACGGTGTGGTGGTTATGTGTAATGTAGCTGTAATGTTCATGATGATGAAGCTGATGTTCACGATGATGGTAATGATGATTATGGTGATGACGTTGATGATGGTGGTTAGTTTTGTTATAGGCTCCCTAAACGATTTTTTTACGGCGAGCTGCGTTATGGTAAACGCTCCCAAGGCGGTCAGAGGAAACGCTTTAAAGACACTGAAGATCTCACTGAAAGCTTTTGGAATTCATCTTGACACCTAGGAGACTGCTGCCAAAGACTGAAATTCGTGACGTACATCATTACACAAGGGTGCAGTCACTTGTGAAGCAACCAGGACTGCAAGAGCTGTGAAGAAGAGGCTGGATAGAAAAACCGCTGCAGGAGATCTTCCTCGTGGAACGTCAAGCCGTCTTTGCCCACATTGTCAAAGAATATTTCGAGACAAAATAGGCCTTATCAGCCATCTTAGAACTCACGTCCCCCGCATGATTAAATGAAAGGTCATCATCGTCATTGATGGACAAACAATAACAGGATAGTGTTTGTGGTGGTTCTTCTTCTTCTGAAGGTAATGGTAGTGGTGGTTCTGTTGATGATGATGATGATGATGATGGTGGTGGTGGTGGTGGTGGTGATGATTATAGATGCCCTGGTACTGATTATCACACAGGTAATCTATCCTTTAACAGGATGAAGACGTGTGCTGGAGTACAAGATGGGTCAGGGACTGCAACATGCACGTGCTTTGTATCCACACTCTCTCATGCAAGATCTTCGAGCCGCCACCAGAATGTCATGACGAGTAAGTTTCAGTGTTGTCAAGAAATACAAGGCAGTGACATTTTCTTCTTCTTCTTCTTCTTCTTCTTCTTCTTCTTCTTCTTCTTCTTCTTCTTCTTCTTCTTCTTCTTCTTCGTATTCGTCTTCTTCTTCTTCTTCTTCTTCTTCTTCTTCTTCTTCTTCTTCTTCTTCTTCTTCTTCTTCTTCTTCTTCTTCTTCTTCTTCTTCTTCTTCTTCTTCTTCTTCTTCTTCTTCTAATTCGTCTTCTTCGTCTTCTTCATCTTCTTCTTCTTCTTCTTCTTCTTCTTCTTCTTCTTCTTCTTCTTCTTCTTCTTCTTCTTCTTCTTCTTCTTCTTCTTCTTCTTCTTCTTCTTCTTCTTCTTCTTCTTCTTCATCTTCTTCTTCTTCTTCTTCTTCGTCTTCTTCGTCTTCTTCATCTTCTTCTTCTTCTTCTTCTTCTTCTTCTTCTTCTTCTTCTTCTTCTTCTTCTTCTTCTTCTTCTTCTTCTTCTTCTTCTTCTTTCTTCTTCTTCTTCTTCTTCTTCTTCTTCTTCTTCTTCTTCTTCTTCTTCTTCTTCTTCTTCTTCTTCTTCTTCTTCTTCTTCTCCTTCTTCTTCGTCTTCTTCTTCTTCTTCTTCTTCTTCTTCTTCTTCTTCTTCTTCTTCTTCTTCTTCTTCTTCTTCTTCTTCTTCTTCTTCTTCTTCGCACCAATAAGCACCAATACAAACGGAAAGAAGCCTGGGCAGGGCTGATATAATCACAGCAATACTGGCTATATCCTGGCAGATACTGACGAGGCCCTGAGGCTAATCTGGCTATGGGAATCGGGAACGAAATTTTATAAAGTACTTCAATGCCAGTTTCGAGGTCAAGAGGGGAGATATCATAACTAATCTCACATGAAGCAGTGAGCAGAAAGACTTTAGGATGACTGCTGTATCAGACGACTGATCACTCATGGGAATGCCCAATGAGCAGTGCCGACGTTGACATAAAATAATATAGCATTATGGGCCTGAGGCGAACCTATCAGCCACAGCTCTTTCCCACATAAGTGAAAGCAAATGCAGCACACTTTCTTCGCAGAAATATATGGGTTACCTTATTTGTGCCAAACAGAAAGGTAGTTTGGGCCAAGCACGATACACAATCAACTGAATACTTTTATTATAATGTAAATTTTCGTTCGCTGAGCAATGAAATTGCGGAGGATACCATGAAACAAAGAAAATAACACAATGACCTTAGTTTGGCGATATATCGTCGCTCTGTCTAAATGGGAGGTCATATGTTATCCTTTAGCATTGAATCGGTTAATTCTTGTGTAGATTGCAATGCTGCCGTTGTTGTTGTTGTGATCGAATTGATTCTTTCAATGTTGTAGGAATTAATGTATCGGTGACTAGTTATGATGTATCCATCTTGTTATTCTGCCTTTCATCACCAAATGGAATAACTGTCCTTTGCCTACTCACACTAAGTCCTCATTCTTGTTATTTCTATAGTTTTTTTTTGTTTCTTGGGGGGGGGGGGGGTGTCAGGTTCTTACATTTAACAATACTTAAGGCTCGTGTGACCTAACACATGTGAGACAATGTTACTAACACATGTTACTCGACGTAACACACTGCAACACTAAGTTAAACACTTTATTTACACTTCTCACGCAACACATTCAGATCAGGCATCTCGCCTTTACAATATCGATACTACAATACAATTAGTCAATGAATCAATACACTGGATACACTCACAGACCTATACCACAGCCGCAAAGTCTCCTATCCTCCCTCAAGAGTTACTATCAATCGGCATTCAGACACAGCAGTCATACAGGCTTTCCTCAGACCCGTCCGTACTGTCCGACAATCCCAAGCCTGTCTGTCGTTCCTTGCTCTGAGCACTTGCCATGTGGGATTGTGCCCCTGCGTGATCTTCGTGTGTCACTCATGTACTGGCTTGACCGCTGTCTGGTTAGTCCCGCTCACAGGCGAACCTGTGGATAGGTAAATGGTATTCGCCTGGCGCCGTTAACGACGCCGCGGCACAACTACAGGGGAGATTATGACACTCTCCCCGCCTTCCATACATGAAAGGTAAAACCTTTCATGTGAGCTCTCTGTAAATTTTGGTTAATATTTTAACCCTGTCAGAATCTTCCGATTAGTTGTCATCTGACTTGACTTAGGTTTCATTGAAATACGTAGGCATTGCAAGTTATATCTACACACTCTCACATGTTGTCAAGAAGTAACGCCTCCCAAGTACAATCCTCTCGATGGATTATCACTTCAGTTGCAATATGACACAGTCAGTGCGGTAGCAACAGCGACACACGCAACTACCTCTCAACCAATAAAGAAAAATTACAAAAACGTCGAAACGTCAGGTTAGACTGCGAGGCGTCCCGATATGAGACGACTCCAACATTTGAGTCCCACCCAGACTTGGTAGGAACATCTCATGTTGGCCTACAACTTCGGCAATTCCTTCCATACCTAGCTGATGTCATCTTGGAATGTTGACAATTTGGCAACATGAAGGTGGTTTTTATCTCTTACACATTACCACTTATTACAATTTGTTTCCCTTTGGTGTAATCTGTGAAACAATTTAAAATTCATGGGAGATAATTTTAACATATTTTCAAAACAATAAATTACATTTGTTACTTTATTTCTAAGCGTCATAAATTTATGCTTCTTTACAATAGCGAACTAGATGTCGCCGTTGTGAAAACGTTAATCAAGTTATGATTCTAAGATCACATTAATGGAAAGTCCTCACACACAATTTGTGTATTGTAAATTCGCGTTCACAAAGTGTCTTACATTCGTCAATTCTTTGTGAACATTTGTTTGTCGGTGCTAACTTTTTGAATAAATTTCTAAATTACCGGAAGTACACACACACACACACAGCTGATGTAATCGGATGTTATTAACACAGTGTTGCTTCGCATGGATGTTGCAACAATGATCGGAATACACAGTTCTTAGAAACAGCTGGTGAGTTCAATATTTCTGCAGGAATTTAAATGTCACGGTTTCTTTCACACGGATTAAAATATCTCGGAACATCTCCGGTTGGCAGGTACCACGGATAAATCAGATCGTTCAAATGAAGTAAGTTCGTAACTCATGTGGCACTGTTTGTTATTGTTCATAATATTTACAATAAATAATGTTTCCTTTCTAATACATTCTACACATGTGTACACCACAATTATCACACTAATTATAAAATAATAGCTATATTTACACTGGGACCACGTCCCTATCACATATTTCACAGCTTATCTGAAACACTTTTATTAATGGCTGTGTGATTTGAGTGCTCTGACACATTGCACTCATACGTAGTTAGGCTACTCGGGTGTCATCAGGACAACGGGATAGAAGATCAGCTAACGTAATCTGCTTGCCGGGAATATGTCTGACCTCGAAACTGTAGTCTTGGAGCAACAGCGATCAACGTGCAATCATGTGGTTGGTAGGAGCACCCGATGTGATGATTGTTAACGGACTATTGTCGGTTTCAGCTACTGCATGTTTCCAAGGAAGAAAAATTTTGTAGTGCTCATGTAACCGCATTACGAACTCGCTACGGAGCTCGTTTCAGTTGTTAATCTGAAAATAATATCAAAATATGGATCTTATAAGAATGGGGTTATTAGAAAAATACGCTAATACTTTTGCAAATGCAGGTCTGATATATATATACCATATACATATGATGATATGGGTTTATGTACATGTACAGTTTCAGTTAACATGGAATGGTATATATACAATGGGCCGGGTGGTTTGACACTATATACAAGTTCAAATGGTGAGAACCCTGTGCTAGAATGAGGTACTTCGCGATATGCAAATAATATGGCAGGCAAATATGTATCCCAGTCTTCAGGATGTTCCTGGGTGACTTTAGAAAGCATATGCATGAGATCCCCATTAATTTTTATCTATAATTCCCGTTGAGTGAGGGTGGTACGGGATGTTGAAACATTGCTTCACCCCTAACATTTCGGTGAAAGCTTGAGTGGCTGCAGCTATAAACTGACTTCTTCGATCTGAGACGATAGTGTCAGGAAACCCTACTCTAGAAAATATGTGGAAGAAAATTCCATCACATCTTTGGCAGTTATGTTCTTAAGTGGAATAGCTTCAGGCCAGCGGCTACAGAGATCAATTATTGTAATTATGAATTTATTTCCTCTTGATGTTACATGGTTTAGAGGACCTACAATGTCGACAGAGATCTTTTCAAAGGGTCTACTAGCTAAATCTGTAATCTTTAATTCAGCTTGTGGGTGTTTACCCTTTTTGACCAGTTTTTGGCAGATGTCACAAGTTCTGCAATATTGTTTAGTATCGTTACAGAATTTTGGCCAGTAAAACTGGGTCAAAAATCTAGATCTAGTTTTCGAATAAGCTATATGCCCTGCGAAAGGTATATCGTGTGCAAGATGTAAGGCTTGTTTGCGGTATTCGATTGGCAACACCGTTTGCTCTGTGGTGCTGGTACCTCTGGTATAGTACCTTGTAAGGATGCCATCTTTTAGAGCAAAATGCCATCTAGCATTCTTTGTCAACCTTGGATTTTGGCCTATAAGATTAAAATATTTGTGCAATGATGGATCAGCCTTTTGGGCTGTTATAAAGTTCTCCCTCATGGTTTTCGGAGGTACTAACACTGGGCTTAGCATTTTTAGTGGCTCAGTTTGATTGATTTTCTCTTGCACTCTCGCAGCAGATCTAGTTACTGCATTAACATCTTGAATAACATGACATGGTGGTGAAACATTGAAATCAATGGATTCATGTGATGATATTACTGAATTAGCAAACATGCATTCACTTGATGATAACACATTCTCAACAATGCATTTGGTTGGAGATGATGTAACATTATCATCAGTATATTTGGCAACAGATGTTATGGTGTTATGAGGCATATCATTTACCTCAGGAAGGTTACCAACAATAATGTCACAACATGGATTTGATAATGCTGCACATTTAACCTTTCCTGTGAGGAATGGGGTGTCAATATATGCCCATGCAAGTGGATATTTCTCGATGTTACCTAAGAAAGTTCTGCATGTTACATGTTTGCTTGTATAAGCTGTAGGCAATATGAAGTCTCTTTTTAAACCGATAAGAGCGCTTCCGCTGTCTCGTAAGACTGTAGCAGACTTGCCATTCACATATCCTTGGTGGATGTTAATCTTGCCTTTGGAGTCTATCACCAAATTAGCTTCTTCATTGGCAATAGGTATTGAGTGGCCACATGTCAATAGGCCATCTTCATGGAACTGATCACAGATGGTACACTTTTCAAGATTAAATACATCAATGGCCTGTGCTGAGTTCACAGGGTGATTTTCAACTTGTTCCTCATCTGAGGAAGAGCTATCAAACAAGGCTGCATTAGCCTTCCTGGTCATCTGTCTACCTTTACAAGAATGGCGCCAGTGGCCGTACGATTTGCAAAGGAAGCATTTGGTTAGCCGTTTATAGCTCTTTCGCTCCTTATCTTGCTTATCTATATAGTTTTGCAAGTATGTGAGGTATGCTGGATTTTTATCACACATATCAGTCTGATTGTGTGGCAGCTGGCAAAATCTACATTGGTGGTATTTCTCAGTAGCAGGCTTAAATGATTTTTGCCTATTGTAGGGATCTGATGTTGATTTGTCATAGGTAGCAGCTGCTACAAAATTTATGTCAGTCAACCCACTAGAAAAACATTGTTTGTTGGCTGTAAAATAAGCCGAACCTCGTTTCTCTATCTGTTGTACATTCTCACACTCACACTCTTGCAGAAACTTAGAAAATGGTGGTGGAAGAGATGAGATGATTTTATCTCTGAGGATGAGATCTTTCAATTTATTAAAGTCGTTGTTAACTTTGGCTGCAGACAGCCATTTACTGAAAATATCCTGTACTACAGAAATGTAGTCAGAGAACGTTTGTGTAGGTTTTGGAGCTACTTTACTGAATTGTTCTCTGTAGCCTGCTTCATCTAACAGGAAATGTGACATAATTTTTGACTTAATGTACTGATAATCTTTCCTAAGATCTTTAGGGATAGTCTCTATCACTTTCAGAGGGTCCTCTGATAAACTTCTCATGTATATGATGTTCCATTCCGTCTCTGGGATCTGATAATGGCTCCATTAATAGTTTCAAAGTTCTGGGTGAAGGCTGCTATGCAGTCACCCGTGGTGAATTTCTCACGATCCCTTGGTACTTTTTGTACTGATTCTCTTTCTTAAGTCTTTCTGACTTTTTAGACTCTTTGTCTACAGCTGTCTCAGCTTCCAGATGTTTAATTTTCAGCTGCAGTTCGAGTTCTTCCTTTTTTGTTCGAGCATTAATTTCGAGCTCTTCTTTTTTCGTTCGAGCATTAATTCTCTGCCTCTTCTCGTTTACTTGGCTAAGATCTCAGCTTTTTTCTAATTCTGACTGTTTCATAGCCGCTTCAGCTTTTCTAGCCTCGGCTTCTAATTCTGCCTGTCTAGTTTTTGCTGTTAGTTCTGCTTCTGATTGTTTGGCAGCTCTTTCAGCAGCTCTTTCATCGCGTTCCCTATCTTTTACTAGGAGGTGCTCTGAATATTTTGCATCACTCCATTTTGTTAACTCATTACCAGTTAAGTTTAACTTTAAACCCATTTCGATGAAATCATTCAAAGTAGACATGATGGAATGTTTCAATGACAGTGAATGTTCACACACAAAATTTAGTTATAAGTTGTTAATAAATTTAACAATTTATACAGTACTTTTGAAATTACAGCGCGTGCCTAAAATTGCATACAAAAGTATATGACAGAAATAATACTTAAGTGCTCTGGAGGACTGAAGACTGGTGGAAAACTGGACCCGAGACCGCAAGGTCGTTACTGACCGGAAAAATGACCTCTACTGCTAACGGTTACGGGTGACATACGAAAACCTGTTATTTTTGGAGGAAGGAAATAATAGGACATGTATGTTTATGAGGTGTATGCGTGGCAACTAAGTTTTGTAGGTTTGTATGCTGTCAAATATAATTGTTCGTCGTAATGTCGTCCGTTCAACAAATTCAACAACTTCCTTTCTTTCCAGAACTTTCTTTCCAGAACATTCCGCTTACACACGCTTTCTATGCTACTCAATTACTTTAACGAGGACACGCTAGCCATGTTATCTTAGGTTCAATCACTAAAGACTAGTTATCCACGATCACACAACTGGTTTAAATTCAACAAGGATGCTCTCCACGTACAAATCACGTTCCTACATCTGGTTCACATCCACATAGGACGAGCTTCCCACGTTCACACATTTATCTCACGGTTCAAAGCCGGACGAAGCCTCCACGTTTACACATGTCAGGTTCTTACATTTAACAATACTTTAGGCTCGTGTGACCTAACACATGTGAGACAAACACACTCACAGAATGACTCGACGTAACACACTGCAACACTAAGTTAAACACTTTATTTACACTTCTCAAGCAACACAATCAGATCAAGCGTCTCGCCATTACAATATCGATACTACAATACAATTAGTCAATAAATCAATACACTGGATACACTCACAGACCTATACCACAGCCGCACAGTCTCCTATCCTCTCTCAAGAGTTACTATCAATCGGCATTCAGACACATTAGTCATACAAGCTTCTCTCAGACCCGTCAGTACTGTCCGACAATCCCAAGCCTGTCTGCCGTTCCTCGCTCTGAGCACTTGCCATGTGGGATTGTGCCCCTGCGTGATCTTCGTGTGTCACTCATGTACTGGCTTGACCGCTGTCTGGTTAGTCCCGCTCACAGGCGAACCTGTGGATAGGTAAATGGTATTCGCCTGACGCCGTTAACGACGCCGCGGCACAACTACAGGGGAGATTATGACAGAGGGGTGTGTGCTTTATTGACTGCATACACAAGGGACACCCTGAATAGACATGTTCATTAGATTTCCAGCCACTTTGATATGAGAGTTTCTTCTTCTTCTTCTTCTTCTGCGTTCATCCGGGGTGTTGTTTTTTTCCAGATGTAATTGCGTTGCGCCAAGTTTATTTGCGCCCTTAGGCCGACACATCTGACTTTTGCAGGTGTTTGTTGACCGGGTTAACCTTTCCGGGTATTATGGGAATTTTCATACGCTATAAATACAAAAGGTAACTTTTACACAGCGCGACGTGCATTGGGCAGATGGTGATATGACTTTTATATTTATAGAGCAATCTTTCTCTTGTTATTTCTCTAGAGTTTTTAATGATAGCTTCATTGACTGCGTAAAGAAGGGACAAATATGTCGTATTTCATAGAAACAAAAAATATCAAATATAGAGGTTCTAGAAAATATGGGAATGAAAAGAGAGTTGAAGAAAGAAAACAAAAAGATGCAAGTGAAATATTTTGCCCACGTTAAAAGAACTAACACTCTGTTAACAACCATACTGGAGGGCAAAGTTGAAGGCAAGCGAGAAAGAGGTAGACAACGATACAAGTCGGAAGATAACATCAATATGTTGACGAAAAATTAATCTGACAGTATTTACAGTCAAGGCGAGAGACAGACAGTGTTGGAGATCAATTGCAGACAACCTTCATTGTGGAGACGACACCTGATTGATTGGCAAGGGACAACCTTATCATAATTCTCATAAGATTTCCAGCCAACAATGTACAACTGGGCATGTGCTGCTGTGACGCCTATTTATACAAACCGATCGGCTCATGGTGAATTATGTGTTCAGGGCATATTTAGTACCAATTTTAACCGCACCTGGTGCATATGATATAGGGTGTATGTTTAATGATTGTGCAGTGTTTGAAAATATTGCCGGTCCAAGTTTTGTATTCACCCTGTGTAAAGTTCGTGCAACATAATAGGTGAATACAAAACTTGGACCAGCAATATTTCAAACATTGGACAGTCATTAAATATACACCCTATACTCATTCATTCATTCATTCAGTAGCATGTCCTTTGCAGAACCTTCTTCCCATAACAACCTTTCGGAAAACTTCTCGATCACAAGCAAGATGTCCCGCATCCGATACACCCATCAAAAGATCATCCACCACATCCTGCATCCATCTTCTCTTTGGCCTTCCTCTTCCTCTCTTCCCAGGCATAACCCTTCCATTATTGTTCTCTCCAAACTGTCGTGACGTTTCAAGTGACCAGAATATTTCAATTTTCTTTGTTGTATCGTCTTTAATAGCCAACCTTCTTCAATATTTAGCTCTTGAAGTATGGATGCATTTGTTCTTTTCTTTACCCAAGATATTCTTAGAACCAGTCTATAACATTTGCATGCAAAGGCATTTATGCGCAGTTCAGCTTGTTTAGTAAGTGTTCAGGTCTCACAGGCGTATGTTGCAAAGGGAAAGATGCATGCTCTAAAAAATCTAATTTTTATAGTTCTGTCTGTCCCATTCCATAATTTATTCAGTTGTTTTAGTCTTTGAAGAGCAATTGATAGTCGCCGTTTAATTTCTTTTATTGTGTCCCTATTGTTGGTAATAAATGACCCAAGGTATTCGAAATTTTCCACCACCTCCAATTTTTCCTCATGAACATGTATAAGATTAACACCGTGTACCAGTCCCATATGTTTATAGATGAGTCGGCGCGCAGTGGGTGATACTGCCGGTATCATATCGGTCGCTTTATTACCCAAGCACCTAATTTAGACTTGGTCGTCTTCGAGGACCGGGTAATGTTGAACAATTCGAATTTGCCCTGGTGGGGATTATATCCATCACCGCTGAGTCTGTAGGTGAGCGTCTAACCACCCCCACCCCCACCATTCCTCCCTCCATCGACGATAGACAGAGAGAGGGAGACAGAGAGAGAGATAGAGAGAGATGGAGAAGGAGACGGGGAGGGAGGGGATGAAAGGGAGAGGGAGGGGAGAAAGAGGGAGAGAGGGAGAGAGAGGGTGGAGAGAGAGAGAGTTAGAAAGAGAGGAGAGAGAAAAAGAGAAAGGGGGAGAGCCAGTAAGAAAGGGTGAGAGAGATCGTGGGAGACAGGGTTGAGGGAGAGAGAGAGAGGGAAAGAGAGGGGAGACAGAGTGAAGTAGAGAGAGGGAGAGAGAATCGGAGAGAGAGAGGAGGAGAAAGAGGGAGAGAGAGTTTGAGAGAGAGAGTGAGATAGAGAATGAATAGGTGGATGATTTAGTGTTTGGATTGTGAGCGGTTACACGTCTGTATGTATGTAAGTAAGTGCGTGTGAGTGTGGGACTGTGTAGATACACGAATGTGTAAGTACGTGTGTATTTGCGTGTGTGAAATTGTGCGTGTCGACTATGTGAGTATGAGAAGAAGTGTACGTATGTATGGGCCTTGCTGTGTGAATGAATGAAGATATATGAGCGTGAGAGATAGATAGAGAAAGAGAGAGATAGAGATAGAGATAAGGGGGGGGGGGGGGGGAGTGAGTGAGAGGACGCACGTATGTACAAGTCAACTGTTGTTAGTGATTTAGTGATCATGAGTGAGTATATGAGTATGCGACGCATTGTGTATTTGTATGTTATTGAATGGGTGCATAACTGTGAGATATTGTGTAAATAATGTAAGCATGAATGTATGTATGTATGTATGTGTTTATGCATATGCGTGTGTATGTGTGGCTTGTTGTCTGTCTGTCTCATAACATGGTCATATGCATTGTTTATGTTCACCTTATTCATTGGACATTGTGTTTTTCCCTTTATGTGAATGTAACATGTAAAATAGTTCATTGGTGTATGAGAGGTGAGTGATTGGAAGGGCCGATTGTAAGACTGTTTTCCCATATCCTTTGAAAATAAAATTCATTCGTTCGTTCGTTACAGTTCCCAATAACAGAAATACTAACTAATACTTCGTTTCTTTCCATCGAGTTTAACATTCGCATTTGAAGTAATTGTTTTGTCTGAACACATAATGACAAAAGCGATTCACAAGCCAGTCTCAGGTGTTTAAAGCTAAAATTAGTTCACAAACTGTTAAAGGGACACTTAATGTATCTGTCTGAGGGCTGCCCAGATGTATTTTTGTAAGCTGCGATTTACGAAGAAATTATTGATCTCAGTTTTCGTTAGTCACAGATTAGATATGTTTTCTCGCGGCACTTAGTTTACAATTTGTTGATAACTGTGACGTCCAAATTTGTGTTTTTCTTAATTTGGTTAACTTTTAATCAACTAATATTTATTTTAACTTCGAAGCAAAGGACATAAGACAGTTAAAAGTTTCATTATATCAGAAAATTAACCAACCAACGTTAGCGGTACTCGACCACCCAGATAAACACGTTTCTTTTCATCATCATTACGCCGATAAGCGTGGGTGGTCTTGTTTTGCCATCTCACATGATCACTAGAGTCGTGGATCAGCTCTGTGTTCTTGTCTCGACCATACCACGGGGCCACGCCATCCAGGTATTTACTTCTCTGCCTTCTCCTTGTTCTTTTCCCCTCAATCTTGCCAGTTGTCGCCAAGTTCTTCAATTTATTTCTTGGTTTCTTGTAAGTCTAGGTAAACAGTGTCGTCCGTGTTAGCGAAGTTGATGGCGGACTGCGCTGATTTTGCCATGAGTACGGTAGTGCACGGTTTGTCGCTGGGCTCGCTACCCGCGAAAGTGAGAGAAAGATTAGCCATCTACTTTTCCGCATATCCAGGCCAACAAAATTTTGTGGCGCTATCACAACAGGAGTCCTTAGCAGGAAACTACTTCGGGGCACCCCAATAGTGCGTATGTGATACATCTTGGCGTTGCCGACCACTGCAGACAGACTCAAGGTTTTGCAGACGCGGTCATACCTCAAGGTGGCTGCGGACAAAGAACACCTCTTGCATGATTCCCTTGATGCAGTCAAGGGCCACAGGCTGCTAAGAGGCATGGATGGCTCAGGCAGAAGTTGCCAATGCCATGTATCCATCACTCAGTACTCGATAGATAATGTAGCCAATGTCATGTATCCATCAATCAGTACTCGATAGATAATGTTGCCAATGTCATGTATCCATCAATCAGTACTCGATAGATAATGTTGCCAATGTCATGTATCCATCAAACAGTACTCGATAGATAATGTTGCCAATGTCATGTATCCATCAAACAGTACTCACTCGATGGATAATGTTGCCAATGCCATGTATCCATCACTCAGTACTCGATAGATAATGTAGCCAATGTCATGTATCCATCAAACAGTACTCGATAGATAATGTTGCCAATGTCATGTATCCATCAAACAGTACTCACTCGATGGATAATGTTGCCAATGTCATGTATCCATCACTCAGTACTCGATAGATAATGTTGCCAATGTCATGTATCCATCAAACAGTACTCACTCGATGGATAATGTTGCCAATGTCATGTATCCATCACTCAGTACTCGATAGATAATGTAGCCAATGTCATGTATCCATCAATCAGTACTCGATAGATAATGTTGCCAATGTAATGTATCCATCAAACAGTACTCACTCGATGGATAATGTTGCCAATGTCATGTATCCATCACTCAGTATTCGATAGATCATGTAGCCAATGTCATGTATCCATGAATCAGTACTCGATAAGATAATGTTGCCAATGTCATGTATCCATCAAACAGTACTCACTCGATGGATAATTTTGCCAATGTCATGTATCCATCACTAAGTACTCGACAGATAATGTAGCCAATGTCACGTATCCATCAATCAGTTCTCGATAGATAATGTTGCCAATGTCATGTATCCATCAATTAGTACTCGATAGATAATGTTGCCAATGTCATGTATCCATCAATCAATACTCGATAGATAATGTTGCCAATGTCATGTATCCATCAATCAGTACTCGATAGATAATGTTGCCAATGTCATGTATCCATCAATCAATACTCGATAGATAATGTTGCCAATGTCATGTATCCATCAATCAGTACTCGATAGATAATGTTGCCAATGTCATGTATCCATCAATCAGTACTCGATAGATAATGTAGCCAATGTCATGTATCCATCAATCAGTACTCGATAGATAATGTTGCCAATGTCATGTATCCATCAAACAGTACTCACTCGATGGATAATGTTTCCAATGTCATGTATCCATCACTCAGTACTCGACAGATAATGTAGCCAATGTCATGTATCCATCAATCAGTACTCGATAGATAATGTTGTCAATGTCATGTATCCATCAAACAGTACTCACTCGATGTAATGTTGCCAATGTCATGTATCCATCACTCAGTACTCGATAGATAATGTAGCCAATGTCATGTATCCATCAATCAGTACTTGATAGATAATGTTGTCAATGTCATGTATCCATCAAACAGTACTCACTCAATGGATAATGTTGCCAATGTCATGTATCCATCACTCAGTACTCGATAGATAATGTTGCCAATGTCATGTATCCATCAATCAGTACTCGATAGATAATGTTGCCAATGTCATGTATCCATCAAACAGTACTCACTCGATGGATAATGTTGCCAATGTCATGTATCCATCAACAGTACTCGATAGATAATGTAGCCAATGGCATGCATCCATCAATCAGTACTCGATGGATAATGTTGCCAATGACTTGCCGGCTGCCTTCTCTTCATGCAACATGTCCTGCTACCCATTTAGATTGGAATGATCTCGATTTGGATTCAAATATATAACCTCCAGTCCCGCAGGCAAGCGTGCTAACCTCTGAACCATCGCCGCTCCAATGTTATAATTCCAATTCCAATTCTTCAGAAGAACCGTCGACTGTATGCATTTTGTTATAGTCGGAGCCCATATCTTGTATCTCGTTCTTCTTCTTTCGTAAATGGAGATGCTTATATCTGCTTCCTTGAAAATGCTTGAATGGCTGCAATTGTGTTCGTTTCACCCTTGTGGTTTTACATGTCTGGACAGAGTTGCACACTTGTTAAGGCCAGCGTAATTGTGTACCCGCCCCGTCTTATAGTATTATTTCCGTCAGGGATGATTACGAGTCGTCAATATTTCCTCCAGAAGTGTCTTGATCTTGGTGGTCTGTCTTCTGGGTCTTCTTTGGTATCTTGTGTCGTGGGTGGAAAAAAAAAAATAAATAAACGGTTCAGTTCAGTTCAGTTCTTGAGACAAATGGCCCTTTTCAACTGTCGGCTTATTGATTTCGTTATAGTCGGGGCCCTTATAGTGTCTCGTACTTCATCTTTCGTAGATGGAGATGCGTATATCTACTTCCTTGAAAGCCAAAGTTATACCTTGCTAGCCCCATATTTCTATAGATAAAGCATCACTTGATGGTTAAGGTAGTCAACATCACCCAGGTCGTCTTTATTTGCCGTGACATTTTCTTGTACACAATTTAATCTAGGTCGACCCAAAGGCGGGGGAAAGGGGGGGGGGGGGGGGGGGGTTCCAGTTTTCTCTGACTTGGTGGTGATTCCGGGACATGATCGCCGGGCTCAACAGGCAAGCCCGCTAGCCACTGGGCTGGCGTAGTTGCCCCCTGTTTCTAGGGGTGAGAAATGTATAAACACAAATACGTAACACGTCAGGGCGGAATGGCTTATGGGTACCCCTCAGCCTCCAACTCCATCTCAACAGTTGAAGTAAAGTGCTGTTGTACACACCTTCTTCGCACTGGTATTCCCCAGCCTCACCTTCTAGGAACATTACATTCCATCGCTGTGTTTTTTTTTTTTCAAAACCACGTTTGATATGGCGAAAATATTTCAGTTTCCGTGACGTGAAATATATGTGCCAGTGGTTTTTTTTTTTTTTTTTTTTTTTTTTTTGGGGGGGGGGGGGGGGGGGGTATGATTTTTCTTGTAGTAGTTACTATTTTTCTTCTTATTGGCCCATTGTATTTTGAGAATTGTTCCCTAACGTGTTGGGTCAGGTCATGTCAGATATTACTGCGCTACCGTATAACAGTAGACAGTACTACCTGCTTTCTGTTAGTGCTGAATGTTGGGTGCAGGTCAGTAAACCCGACACCTCAGTTTGTGCCCACGGTTTTGGGCGGAGAAGCACAATAAGAAGGCTTCAAGCCTTATCTTAGTGCAAGGAAATGCAACCTAAAGACTAAACGTCACGGCAGGGCAGACCAGGCTCAAAGCCTTGGTCGGCAACTGATCTAGGATCGGAGCTCCGAGAGGAGGACAGTTTAAACATTGTTTTGCTGATCCGGCAGCTTCTGCAGCATGCCTTTTTCCAGATCAGTTTTGTTACCTTTCCTCTGGAGTAAACTAGGCAGGCCGAGAGAAGGATCATTCTGCACGGGCAACACATTGTATCTACAACTATACCCAGGCTTTGTGTTATGGAGAGTTATAACTCCCCCCTCTCCCCCCCCCCCACATCTTTTTTTTTCTGGGGGGGGGGGGGGGGGTCCCCATAGCTTGTTATTATGCCTTCGAAGCACAATTTAACAAACTATGTCTGTATCATGTAAGATCAAAACCCTCTATTTTCTGTTTTAGTCATTGTGACATGTCCCTTGATTCGCATTCGCATGCTGCCACTGGGAAGATGCATGTTGTCTTAAATAATGCAACCGTCACTTGTTTCTTGGTGCTGCACATACAACGTTTTAAACGAAAACTCACAACGATGTATGCTCTCAGTGAATTTAAACACGAAACCACAATGTTGCACAATTTATTGTCTGGTATATTTCGCTGCATGGGATACCTTATTGCATACCGTGGAAATAAATAATGCTTCACATTCGAATAATACCTGTGTTTCATTTATTATTCATGCCCAGCAATCACACTCTACTAATGAAAAATCAGATTCGCTGGGCTGATCACTAAACTCGCATGCCAGATCACAGACTCCCTAAACGAATTGTTTACGGTGAGCAGCGATGCGTAGACGCTTCCAAGGCGGCCAGAGGAAACGCTTTAAAGACACTCTGAAGATCTCAATAAAAGCTTTTGGAATTCATCACGACAATTGGGAGACTGCTGCCAAAGACCTAATTTCGTGGCGTACTTCTTTTACGCAAATGCATGGTCACTTGCGAAGCAAACAGAACTGCAACAGCTGCGAAAAAAGGCTGGACACAGCATGAGATTCTCCTCCTCCTAGAACGTCAAGCATTCTTTGCCCACATTGTCAATGAAAATTTCGAGCCAGAATAGGCCTTACAGCCATACTAGAACTCATGGCTACAAACTTTCAACCCCACTGGATGAAATGAATGGTGATATCATTTTTGTTGGACAAACACTATTTATTTATTCACAACATATGATACATAACTTTGCAGTGTGCCTCTGACGGGATGCAGTGAAATATGCCAGGCAATAATATGTGCAATATGGTCCTATACCTATAATCATATTTTGCTGTAGGTGATATGGCCAATGGCACCGCCGGTAGCCTTTTAATTCACTAAATATTTTCTTGTACCTATTTTATTTTGTGTCAACCTTGGAGCCCAGACCAGTTTAAACACTCTTTTAAAAAATGGACCCTAATAAAAAAAAAAAAATTCAAAAAACTTCAACAAAAAAAATGTGAAAAACAATTTAACCACCCTTCCTCGATTAACGTTCTAACTCACGACCACCGGGCCTACAGCGAGTGTTTAAACATTACGCTACCTTGTCCACATTGGGAAGATATATGCGTACATACATACATTTGATGGTTGAACCAGACACGAATAGGCGGAAATAGAAAACTTTCTTACCCAGGAAGGTTACCCGCTTAACAAATGCCCGCAGAAGTCGGATGTGTCGGCCGAAAGGCGCAAGTGTTGCAGCTCTGCTATAAACAGACACAACGCAACTACGTCCTAAAACACACACCGGATGAACGTAGCAGGAGAAGAAGAAAAAGAAAATCTCCTCACAAAATGAGTATTTCTATATGAGTCTGATGTTCACACATATCGCGAAATAGAAAATTATTCGATTATACAATTACCCCTACTCAGTTCAACCTCCGAAGAGAAGTTATATTAGGGTCCATCCCTGGATTAATTAATAATCATGTGACACAGACAGCTACAAATAGGGTATTAATTTGAAGGTGATTGTTCACTAAAGGGAGTAATGGCGCAAGAACCTACCCACAACATGTGTATTTATAGCATGTGTGAATCTGATGTTCACACATTCCGACCCTGGCTGAAGCTACATACTTTACGAAATGACTTTTCACACTTTATGTGTGATCTATGGAAGGAGAATGGATTTTGCGTGTGCAATGAAGTCGAATCTCTACAAACCAACCAAAGGTAGTAAAATATATCCAAACCTAATAATATCCACTATGATTTACCAAGGGACCACGGAGATAAATGAGTCTCGGAAACGGATCAGTGCCATAAACAATTTCAGAATCCCTGGCTTTAGACTATAGGACGACGGCTTAAACCACGAGTACCTTTGGTAGTGCATTCTTCAGAATAGATAGCTGGTAATAAAATACGGGGTAAGTTGAAAATACGATGTCTGTGTTGTCTTTCTGCTGCTTCCTTCTTTTGATTGTTTCTGTAAATCGGAATATTTCGGATGTTTATGACGGGCAGACGTACTTTGGTGAACTCTGGTGAGAAATGAAATCATAGTTTTTATGTTATCTCGTGTTACTTCTGGAAATAGATGTGGTTACATTGTGGCGTTCACTGGGGACAGACGATTGTTCATGTCGATGTGTTTATGATGAAATATTCTTTGTCTGTTTCTGCTTGTCAATAACACCAGCGTGTGTTCTTAATCCTAGCAGTTTTTGTTTTCTTTACTAAAGATTGTGTTTTATTTTATGGCGAAACTCTCCAAAGTGTGTAAAGAATCATCCTTCTGAAATGACTGCCAAGAGACAGGTAGATATGTATGCATGGGTACAGACAGACAGACAGACTGACACGCCGACAGACAGACAGACAGACACATGGGGCGATCGACACACAGAGCGACGGACAGACAGGCAGATAGACAAAACGACAGGCAGACACACTAGCGACCGATAGAAAGACAAGAATACAGGTAGACAGACAAAATACAGACAGACCGACAGGCAGACACACAGAGCGACCAACACACAGAGCGACCGACACACTGAGCGACCGACACACTGAGCAAACAAAACACCGGCGACCGACACACTCTGACAATTACCTACCTACCTACCTATCTACCTACCGTGCCTGCGCTACATACGCTTGTACGCACATATGTACATAAAAATACGCACGGAGCCTTAAACACAAAAACACACATATGGACACAAACACAAACGCACTGACACACACAGACATGCATAGAGACAGCCGCACACGCAACCATGAAGGCAGACACACAGGCAACTACGCAGACATACCCCCCGCACACAGTTTCACAACGTAACTAACACTCTAGCACAGTGACTTAATTCCAAATATGACAAATATAATTTAAACACAAAACAATACCGAACAAACTAAGAACAAAAACCGAATTAGTTTCTAACATGGTAATTTGGCATTCATAACATCTGACAAATGATTAATTTACCGTAATTTGAAAAATTAGATAATGTCTTCTTATTCTTACAGTGATTGTGTGGCTTTGGAGATCATGCTCACAACCTTCTGCCTCGTGTACTTTCAACCATTTCCGATGCTGTTTGTCTTCCATAATGTGATGTCAAACTGTCCAGCATCTTCACTGTTGGTTTTCCCATGCCTCTACTCCCTTCCAGCGTTCCCGTTGCCACAACGTATCCTAGCTTTCCCCTGCCCATAACACGCTGAATGATTGTGGACTATCTTATTCTGAAACGAGTAATCAGTTGTTTTGTTTTTTGTTTTTTTGTTTTTGTTTTTGTTTTTGTTTTTTTTTTTGTTTTTTTTGGGGGGGGGGGCGGGGGGGGGAGGGGTTGTGTGTGTTTTATTTATTTTTTAATTGGGTGGAGGGGGTGTGGAAAGATGGGGGTTTGCTTTCCCTCTCTTTGATCTCAAGCATAGTCCATATGCTTACCATAGGGTGTATGTTTAATGACTGTGCAATGTTTGCAAATATTGCCGGTCAAAGTTTTGTATTCACCCTCTGCAAAGTTCATGCAACATAATAGGTAAATACAAAACTTGGACCGGCAATATTTTCAAATACTGCACAGTCATTAAAAGTACACCGTGTAGTACTAATGAGTACACTAGACTGATGTTTACGTGTGGATTTACTTTTCATATTACCAGAGTCACTCAGACGAACCCACTCCGACTTTTGAGGTACTTGTAATTGTACGTCCCCGATTCAAAGACGAAGAGTCAATAGTGTAGCCCAACTGACCGTTGTTGAGGTTGAACCCGCTACCTTGGCATAAGCACACGGGAAGTGTAAAGTGAGCGCTCTTATTCATTCGGAAATATTGATCTCCTAGTTATCAGTTCTCTTTATAAGTTAACTTCTTTCAATGTGTCTGCATTACTGCGTCCATTCGTTCACAATGTTATCATTCTTATGTACACCCACATCACCGGTCCCCAACATGGCGGATAGGCATTTGAACCGTTAAGGCCTCTGGAGTGTTTACGCTTGTGGCTACGGTTTGCATTCGCATTCTCCTCATGTTGGACTGGTAGTACATGGTTCCGTCCCCTTGCTACTGAGTGAGTGCGTGGCGCGACAATGTGAAATGTGAATTTCCCGCATCTGTCCGCGGTTATTTGTAGCTTGAACTGCATGTTCGGAACGATGGCTGCCGGCTGTTGCTATACTGACTGGTTTGCCTTTTCGAATTCACTGTTGCATTTTTCAGGAGACTCCTGGGAGTCGTCGCTGGAGCTACGGAGTTCGTGCTTTATATGGCGCTTTCGGCGGGCCGCCCTGCGGAAAGAGACCTAGCCTTATGGGATAAAACCCAGGTTAATGAAGTCTTTCTTGTGACTGCCGATGCCATCGACGATTAACAGTATTTTATTATTCGGCATTACGCACAGTGTACCTGTGCGAGCTAACTAACTAACTAACTAACTAACTAACTAACTAACTAACTAACTAACTAACTAACTAACTAACTAACTAACTGACTGACTGACTGACTGACTGACTGACTGACTGACTAACTAACTAACTAACTAACTAAATAGCTAGCTAGCTAACTAGCTAACTAGCTAGCTAGCTAACTAACTAACTAACTAACTAAACTAACTAACTAACTAACTAACTAGCTAACTAACTAACTAACCCACATCACCGCAGTTTCCACGTAAATCCCGACGCATCTAGTAATTAGACATCGTGGACAGATATGAAGACACACATAAAACGTTACTTCCAATCTCAGTATATCACCTAAATAAAACTAAAAGTCTAACTTGCAAGAAGAAAACGATTTAAATCAGAGGATATCATGTTCGTAATCCCGCCTACCGCGTTCGAAACACGGCAGTGGGCGACTTGACTGCAGACCGCCTTACGTTGGCTTTTTATAAAATAGTATGGATGCCGGTCGTTCAGAAAGCAATGGCAAACTACTGAACGTAAACTTGTCCAGGAATCACGAACAGCCAAAAATGCTTTGATTGACTGCTACGTCCTGTAAAGGATATGCAACTAACGTAACATCAAGAGATGTAGAGAAGACAGGTTCGACTGGACCATCATTACAAGCAGAAGATCATACCGGACACCGCATTGGAGCTGACCTCTGTTGAGAAGAAGACAGCTGCTCTAATCTAAAAGCATGCTTACTGGCCAGACATGTTAACCCCACAAATCATCTCACCAAATGTCAGCGTTTAACCGTTATCTTCTGGTGATTCTGTTGTTGTCCACGCGTGAAGCACTCGTCGTGTGTGAAGTGGTGGGAAATAGCCCTGCAGTTCTGGTGCTGTTAATGTGTCGAAAATCCATTTGCCGATCATGACAAGGGACAGATCTTGGAGCGAATCCTTGCATGCAAATATTGGACGCGATCGGCGGCATGCTTTGTACACATGAGATGGATTGTCTTCTGAGTGGGTTAAAGTAACAATTCCACGGAATTGAAAGGGTTAATGGCTGTCACGTTTCTAACTTAACGCCAGCCAATGAAAATTAGATTATTTAAACTGAGGGTAACGTTAAAATCGTTAAAATGCTCTCAGATATAAATTTCAGCAGGTTATTTGTTTCGCCTGATCGTTATTGTTTTGTTCTTGTTCTCCCGTTGATGAAGACCTCGATCGTAACGTCCGCGTGTATCTGTGTTTGATTTTTCCTTCCTCTGGCTGCGTGGTCATATTTTGTGTTTTTACTCAGAATCCTGTGACAACATGGCAAAATTAACCCCAATTATCGATACCATTTTTGATTGTGTTTCTGCACAGTTAAGTGTAACCTGACCTTCTGCGCGAATGCGACCGTCGGTCAAGTAATGACAAGATGAAGAAATGAAACGGTGGTTTTCTTATAAGATTGTTGAATATATCGTGGACAGAGAAGACGAATCATGGTCAAGTTTGACAGCTGCGCGGGTCACTAGATTAATGATCTTCTTCTTCTTCGTTCACCTTTACACGTCAATGTGAATTAATCCAAAGAAAGCATTAGTCAACTTAAGCTTGTTGACATCTTTATAAAGTTTGTCGTGAAGTCGACCGGGTGTAGACTGAATTACGTGACTCTGCTCTACATATATTGGACACTGCAATAAATGTTTAGCTGTCATTTAACCAGTTCCACATTCACATGCATCGCTGCCTAATGTCTTTATTTGATTAAACACGTGGCTCTTCATCCTGCTGTGTCCTATGCGGAGTCTCAAATTGTTAGTGGTTCTCTTTGGTTGAGTAGATATGCATCATCTGTCTGGTGACCTGTCTGCTCTGATTTTCACTTTATTCTATAAATGTTTATTATAAATCTCCTGACATCGTCATATTGATTTCTTCATGTCCGGATTACTAATCTAAACAATAAGGAAAAGACACGAGAAATTGCTGGAACACATTCAAAGAAGATGTGGAATAGATAAATTATGTCGGAAAAAGTGCAAAGTTGAACCCACCTATAAGAGATCAAGACACTTCATATTGTAAGGAATACTTCTAGAAAAGGTATTCGTCCTGAGGTGCCTTGTCTGGAGCAGGCATAGGCGATCACGACTCTCCAACCGTCGGTGTCATCTGAAATGTTGATGAAGTAGTTGTTGCTTATGTTATCATTAGATGCACTGGCCATGGGGTAGTGCGGGGCAATAAACAGGCTGATAGGCTGGCAGGGAATGATCCTTTTGGTGGTAGATTACCTATGGACAAGGGAGAGGTAGCCGTGCGCCTGTGGGACCAGGTGGAGAAGGTCGGGGAATAGATTGAGAACCCGTATGTGGAAAGAATGTGATTGTGGGGGGTTGGCATGCGTTCTGGAAGAATCTTAACACTGAAGGGAAAGACCAGGAGAACTTTGAATCAGATAGAGGTTGGGACGATTAGTAGTGTGACTCTTCGCTGGCTGTTGAACGAAGTGGCGGAGCGCGTATGGGAATGTACTGAGTGCAATGATGTCAGGTCTTAGCTCAACTCATCTCAATTTATCATTAGATGTCTACATATTTAAAACATCCGCCGTTACACATCTCTACACTTTGTGTTTGTTTTTTCTCGGTTGTCGACATCAAGATATTGAATGGACATTAATATATTGGCTGGACATCAAGACATTGACTGGACAACATGAGGTTGACTGGACAAAAACAAATTGACAGGATATCAAGAGATTGACTGGACAACGTGAGATTGACTGGACAACATGAGATTGACTGGACAACGTGAGGTTGACTGGACAACAAACAAATTGACTGGATATCAAGAGATTGACTGGGCAACATGAGGTTGACTGGACAACATGAGGTTGACTGGACAACATGAGATTGACTGATCAACGTGAGGCTGACTGGACAACAAACATGACTGAATATCAAAAGATTGACTGGGCAACATGAGGTTGACTTAACATAAAGAGATTAACTGGACAACATGAGGTTGACTGGATATCAAGAGATTGACTGGACAACATGAGATTGACTAGACAACATGAAGTTGACTGGGCAACATGAGGTTGACTGGACAACATGAGGTTGACTGGACATCAAGAGGTTGACTGGACAACATGAGGTTGACTGGATATCAAGATATTGACTGGACAACATGAGGTTGACTGGACAACATGAGGTTGACTAGATATCAAGAGATTGACTGGACAACATGAGGTTGACTGGACATAAAGAGATTGACTGGATATCAAGAGATTGACTAGATTGACTGGACAACATGAGATTGACTGGACAACATGAGATTGACTGGACAACATGAGATTGACTGGACAACATGAGGTTGACTAGATATCAAGAGATTGACTGGACAACATGAGGTTGACTGGACATAAAGAGATTGACTGGATATCAAGAGATTGACTAGATTGACTGGACAACATGAGATTAACTGGACAACATGAGATTGACTGGACAACATGAGATTGACTGGACAACGTCAGGTTGTCTGGACAACAAACAAATTGACTGTATATCAAGAGATTGACTGGACAACATGAAGTTGACTGGCAACATGAGGTTGACTGGACAACGTGAGGTTGACTGGACAACAAACACATTTACTGGATATCAAGAGATTGACTGGACAGAATGAGTTTGACTCAACAACATTAATTTGACTGGGCAACATGAGGTTGACTGGACAACAAACAATTTTACTGGATATCAAGAGATCGACTGGACATCAAGAGATCGACTTGACATCAAGAGATCGACTGGACATCAAGAGATCAACTGGAAAAGTTTGAATTAATAATGAAGAAAGGTGCAGGAGATAGTTTGCGAAACTCATTCCAGCCAGATTGAATACGGAGATGGCACTTGTTCATGATAAGTTTCACTTTGTGATTCAGTAACACCCGTGACTTCCAATACTTCGGCATATTTTGTTTCTGTTCTCGTTCTCGTTCTTCTTCTTCTTCTTCTTCTCTTCTTCTTCTTCTTCTTCTTCTTCTTCTTCTTCTTCTTCTTCTTCTTCTTCTTCTTCTTCTTCTTCTTCTTCATTTTCTCCTCCTCCTCCTTCTCCTCCTCCTGTGATGAACGGTTGCAGTGTGTGGTGTATAGCATCCACGGCAGTGCTTATATCTCCCTTTTCTAATACCGTGTCACTTAGGCCCATATCTCACGTCTTAGATGGTTGAGGTTTCTTTTCTGGAATCCTCCTCCCGTTGGCAGATAGTTAGTTATTCGCGGTTCCCACTTCACAACAACGGGTCGTCCCCATTATGCTCCGATCCTATGCCAGTGAATATCACATAAAATGCTCCTCACTGCGCCATGTGAAAAGTAGAAAATACAGGAGTCTCGACAACCAACAGCCTGGACAGGTACACTGTGCATAATGCCGCCGCCAGAATGTCAACACAAAAGACCTCCACGAAATTACAATTCATCTTATAATGCCGTCGCCAGAATGCCAACACAAAAGTCCTCCACAAAAATACAATTTGTCGTCGATGGAAGCTGCAGTCACTAGAAGACCAGAAGCCACACATTTCTGCATAAGGCAAAAGCCGGTCAATTCTGCAACATAGCCAGCCGCCATTGCTCCGAAGTCTGGATATTTCTAGATGTTGTTTGTTCCGTTTCTAGATGTTTTCTAGCCAGCTACGGCATCTTTTCCGAACACACCTCGGACAGATGTAAAAACATGTCACAGCACTGTACACAATGCCGTCGCCGGAATGCCAACACAAATGTTGGCAGATGGCGTCCCCGGACTAATAGGTTCTGCCTGTCCGCAATTTCTGCCGGGCTCTATTTTCCTAGCCTGTTGTTCTTGCAAGACGACGTGTCCGTCATTTAGATGGATTTCCTTCCAGGCTTTATGAGCTCGATCAGCCCATTTTGTTTGCTCCCTTATTTTGTTCTATCAAGCAAACATAGATCTAAATTCCTGTGTTAGTAGTGATGTCTCAATAAATAAATTACCAGAGACTGTTGAACAAAATATTATTCGCGTCTATTCCAGCCCGGGTCACAAATATGCTGGTCCACTTGAGGTCTTCATCTGTTCCACAGAGTTTGTCTCTCATGGTCGTTCCAGTAGAACAATTTTCCTCCCTCAGATCAGCGAAGTCATCGCGGTCTTGTAGAACAAGCTCTGGAGTTTGCCTGAGTGTTCCATATCCGCACGAGACAGACTGGGTGAGACCTATTCTATAGAGGTGTACTCTGAGTCCACAATGACCTGTTCTGAGTCTGAAGACTTTTGTCTGTTCATTTCTGCCAAGATTTTTGTTTATGCTGCCGTTGTCTGCTCTGTAGTGTGTGTTTTCCTACCTCCAAATTGTTATGATTTGTTGTTTTAGTAGCGATCTTGCCTCACTGCAGCTCTGGGATGGACTGGGCTGCCCAGGGCTTCCTCCACTCTTGCCAACCTGTCTTTTCATTTTCATCACAACCACAATGGGCTAGTGTCCTGCAGTTCTAGTCTAGTTGATCGCATTTTGTTGCTGCTTTTTCTTTTGTGAATGATAATGTCCTGTTATAACTAAGTTACCACTAACAGTATACCACAACAAATTACGATGTACAGACAAAATATGGAACTAGATGATGAGGTAATGTTATAACTAAGTTACCAACTAACAGTATACCACAACAGTACTGATGTACAGACTAAATGGAAGCAGAAGATGCGGCCGACTACTTAAAGGATGTGCAGAGGGAATAACAGAGTCAATGGGAATCTCAATATATGGAGCACATAAACGGGTAGTGTCCCGCTTTTCATGCTTCACCTCGATTCCACAAGGTACAAGAGGAACAAGATTAGATGAGATGAGATGAGATAAGATGAGATGAGATGTGATGAGATGAGATGATGTGAGATGTTCTGTTTGAGGCATGACACAGCCTGGAGGACTGACTCACATTGTCTGTGAAGCGTTTTTTTTTATCACATCTCCACTGCGTCCAATGTCCTCACAATTCCTCACGCATTGCCCGGCAATCCCATGAACATAGACGAAGTGTACCTTACACACGTCAGAGTTCAACACGCTGGCCTCTGGCCTAGAGAGAAGCATAACTAGTTGTGACGAAAGAGGAGCAAGACAGAAGAACGTTGATTGGTTCTTTGGTATCGAGTGCCTTCATAATAAGCAGCCTTCGCTGACAATTTAGAAACGAAATAGCCAAATTATGCTAATGCTGAAATCGAATGAGATATCTTCTCTGCACAGGGATGTTGTGTTTAATCGATGCTGTGTCAATGACAGCAATCTGGAATGCGGCTTCCATTGTATGGTGTTAATAATTCAGACAGAAATTTCTGCAATTTGTCACCGAAAAAAGAAATAAGCATGGCCAGAATTGCATTAATTTATAATAAGTTTCCCATATGCGTTAAAAATTGTCGTAAATGAGAAACTGAGAAAGGGCGAAGCCAAATAATCGTTGGCAGATATTGTAGATGTGTGTTTGGCGTAATTTTTTTTTTTTCGTCTTCCAAAAATATGAGCACATGGATAACAGCAGGTGGAAGACGTATTAAAAAGATGAAATCTAGGAAGGATCGAGTCGAAGTGACATTTCTCGAGATGAAGTTCGTTTAAGCAATATATCTTTGTCACTAATTGCATGAAACAGGCTGTTTAGGACAGCTATAGGGCTGCTCCATTTCTAATGCTTCTTCTTCGGACACCTTTGGATGACAATATGAATAAATCCAAAGAAAGGAGCAGTTAGATAAAAATGAAGCTTCTTGTGCTGCATTGTCTCATCACATCCATTTCATAGTTCACACGACTTCCACAAATGTTTCTGGGTTTATTTTCCATAGCATTAGAGTTGATGTGAGTTGAGTTGAGTTGAGTTGAGTCAAGAACTGACATCACAGCACTTGGGATATTCCCATACGAGCTCTGTCCTCATCTGCAACAGCCAGCGAAGAGTCCCTATACTAATGGCACCAGTAGCAGTCTGATTATGTATCTGTCTAGCCATTCCTTGGAGTTTTGAGTGCCGGCCAGATCCTCTAGTCACTCCCTGCAGCACAATTATCTCCGAGCCGTGATGATTTATCCGTTGTTCTGCCCTAAGCACACGATTCCAAAAGGCCCCAAGCGCATCTGCCTTATCAAGCACCAATACCCCACTTAGCGGTGCAGACCCAGCCAGTCTGTCAGCCTGCTCATTTCCAACCACATCAACATGTCGTCGAGGAATCACATACTCTTTATAGTTGCTTGTTAAACGGAAGCCTGCCACTCTGCTCGAAGCATGTTTGTCTTGACCTTCCTCATCATACTTTGTGAGTCCGTTACAATTTGATGGTCCCCAGTTTACCAACAAGGCATCGGGTTTTATTTTCAGCTTTCTTGTGTTTACTTTCCCTAGCCTTTGGCGATATCCTTTGCCGTGGAATTATGTGAAAGCTGTGGAGAGCTAGGTCTATGGAAGAATGAGGAGAAGAATTAGGAGGGATAGAAAGAGTAATGAAGATATCTTTAAAGAAGTTAGCCCACAAAAAGAACTGGTTACTCGTATCAACAGCAGACAGTCCAAATTCTCTAGACATGTCACGGATTATAAGAAGAGAATTGGTTACTTACAAGAAAAGACGGTTCATATACGTTGGGTATGTCATGGATTATAAGAAAAGAATTAGTTACTCACATCAGTAGACAGTTCACATACCTTGGGTACGTCATGGATTATAGGAAAAGAATTGGTTACTTGCAACAGAAGACAATTCACATACTTTGGGTACGTCATGGATTATAGGAAAAGAATTAGTTAATCGCATCAGAATACAGTTCATATACTTTGGGTATGTCATGGATATTAAGACAAGAATTGGTTACGCGCATCAGAAGACAGTTCATATACTTTAGGTATATCATGGGTTATAAGAACAGAATTGGTTACTCGCATCAAAAGACAGTTAACATTATATGTGCATGTCGTAGATTATATGAAGAAATATTTCACTATCCTCAGTTTACCTGCAAGGCAGCAGGATTTTTATTTACATGTTTTCGGGCTTATATTCTCTAGCATTTGACAATCTCCAGTCTATCTACAATGCATCAGCGTTATTTGCCTTTTGAGCTTACACTCTTCCTTGATTTCAACCCTTCCCCCAGTGCTTCGTCTTATAAGCCCAGCTGCGGGCGATTTGGTAGCAGACCGCATTTCATTGGGTTTTGTTATAAAATGGTAAGGGTGTCGGTCTTTCAGAAAGCAATGTAAACTACTGAACGTAAACTTGCCAAGAAATCACAAACAGCCAAAAGATGCCGGGTTCGACTTTGACGTACTGTAAATGGTATGCAACTACCTAACCCCTTCTTATTGTCCGTGCCATATGCCACATGTAATCATATCTTGACACATCTCCTATCTTGTGTACTGCGGTCTTATATCCATGTTCTCCTTGCTAAGATGCCAAATTATCCAGGATCTTCTCTCTTGGTCTTATCCTGTCTCTCCTCCCCTCCAACATTTCCTTAGTGAGTTCATAAGCTAGTTCTCCTCTTTTCAGGACATGTTGGAAGAACGTGGACCGCTATCTTCCGATGGTAGCCACATGTTCTCCCTGTGCTTCAACCTCTTTCAAGATATGTTCACCGTTCCCTCTATCCGTCCACGGAGCTCCAATCATTCTTCCATCAAAGCACATCTGTACTTCTTCCACACAACACGAGACTCTTACAATGAAGTAAATCTTGCGCATGCATTTATCGGTCTTCACTATGCTGGTCTGTGCAACGTTTGGGGCTGTTCAGATTACATGTAACAGCAAAATTCTAAGAATAACTTTGACTAAGAAGAGGAAAAACAAAGAAATTCTTGAAGATCAAACCATCGAAACAAACTGACAGGGAGAATATCATTAGCGGAGTTGATCCAGAACACCAAAGACATATATATGTGGAGAGACATGAACGCTTACGACAGATGACAATGTATGAGGATGATGATAAATATGACGATGATAATGATGAAAAGTAATAGGCTGTTGTATGTCGTAACAACTGTACGTTGAAGGGGAAAAGAAACTTAAGAAGACATAGCTAAAGACCAGGTGCTGGACATCGTGTGACAAAGCAGTGTGGAGACAACATGGAAACATATAGACTTGTCTTACGCTGATAAGCCAATATGGTTCGCCATCTCACACGATAGCCCCGAAGTCACATGAATGGCCTTGACCTCACTTCGTGCGGGTTGATTTCTATTCATATACATATCCTGATTAAATCTCTACTGAGCTGATTCTCAGTCACTAACTGGTTATTTCTTATTTACTCTATCTGATTTTATAATTTTGTCTTATCGCCGTCTTTTCCTTCTGACAATAACTCATAACTCTTTACAGAACTATTTTCGTCTCACGGCAGAGTGCCCCATAGGAAACTATAGTCAGCAATAAATAAACTGTCAATAGTATTCAGATAGCTGGTCTCACTGGTCAAAGGGTTAACGACGTTGTTCGTAATCCTGTATATCCACGTGGGGAAAACAGCAGCTGCGAGAATCGGCAGCGGTTCGCGCCGCGCTGTTAACTTCCGGGGGTATGTGAGCCGGTCGTTCAGAAATAAATGGCAAACTACTGAACGTAAAACTTGCCTAGTATATCAACAGCATCTGAGAAATGCTGGTGTTGACTGCAACGTCCTGTAAGGGATATGCAACATAAAATACGTATTCAGATCACGAGTTTTGAAGTGATATGTAGAAAGTATGTTGTTATATGCATGTAAAACATGGGCAATAAACAGACACGTTGAGAAACATCTAATGGCAGTGGAAATAGGCTTTCTCCAAAACAAAAGTGCGCAGAACACCATAGACTGGCTACACATACACAAAACGAAATGAGCAAGCTCTAAAAATATTAAAATCATTAAATATTTCCCAATTAATACAAAGAATACCATCAAATGACAGAAAAACGAATCACTAAATCTCACAAGATGCAAATGAAAACGGAAAACTGAATAGACAAATGGGACGTACACAGTAAAGAAAGACTTTTTGAGGCATATTATGAGAAGAAATACACTTTAACACTTAATGGCAACTGGTAAAGTTGATAGACAAAGAGGAAGAGAATTATGCATACCTGGATGGCTTGACCTCATAGAATAATCGGGGCAAAAACACAGACTTGATCCACCTATGAGCGACCACTCGTATCGACCACGCTTATCGGCATGGCAAATGATAACGTTGATGAGCAGTCGATACGTTTCTGTTATTTACTTTGTTCATTCAACAAATTATAAATGTAAAGAGAAGAGATATGACATGCCCAGATAATAACAGTAACGTTTAGAACTTCATATTTGTGTGCGCACTGTTGGTTTTGTATGGACTGCTGTTTGTTTCATGTGTGACATGTGGCAGCCAGGGGCGTTCCGTGTTATAGGCATCACAAGAGTTAAACATACAACACACAAGAATAATACATATAACACACAAGAGTGTTACATATAACACACAAGAGTAATACATACAACACACACGAGTGTTACACACAACACACAAGAGTGTTATATGTAACACACAAAAGTGTTACATACAACACACACGAGTGTTACTTGTAACACACAAAAGTGTACACACAACATACAAGAGAGCTACATGTAACACACAAGAGAAATACTTACAACACACAAGAGTGCTACATATAACACACAATAGTGTTACATCCAACAGTCAAGGGTGTTACATGAACACGCAAGGATGTTGCATACAATACACAAGAGTGTCACCGACAAGATAAATGAGTGTTACATATTATACATACGACTGTTACATACAACACACACGACTCTTACATATAAAACACACGAGTGTTACACACAACACGCAAGGGTGTTACAGACAACACACGAGTTGTTATAGACTACAGACGAGAGTATTACAGACAACACACGAGAATTACAAACAACACGCAATAGTGTTACAACACACAAGAGTGTTACATACAACACACATGAGTAATACAACACACGCGAGTTTTAAGATACAACTCACATATTTGGAACATTCCACACACATATGTTACAAACAACATATAGAACACACACTCACACACACGCACACACACAAAATACGTATATATATATATATATATATATATATATATATATATATATATATATATATATATATATATATATATATATATATATATCATTGACTTCCGGTAAAATGGCGACGACGTAACGTTCATTCTTCGGGAGACGCTGGTTTTAGTGTTTTCCTGTGGATTATGTGGTGTTTTTCGTATTCGTTTATTGTAAGTGTTCACAAGAAGCCACGGAAGGAAGGTGGTGGATGAAACTTTGAGGGCAGCCGACAGGTAGTTATTGGTTATGGTCTCAAGTTTCGCGACGGTAGGCAGAAGATCTCTTTCACGAGACAATGGCTGAAGTCCCCAGCCAGTATGGTCACTGCCAAAGAAGGAAATCAACGGCAAACTACCTTCTTTAATAGTGCCTAGTTCATTATGATTCGACTAACTACAGATCACTGCAAGAGAAGGACAGAGACATTAAAATTAGCAACATGGAATGTTAGGACGTTAAACGACGACGAAAAATTAGATAACATCAAACAAGAAATAGAAAGAGAGAAAATTAATATTTTAGGGATGTGCGAAACGAGATGGACAGGAGCAGGGATTAAGATAGATGAAGATTTTTAAGATTATTTATTCTGAAGGGCAAGATCGGCAGAGAGGGGTGGCAATTATCTTGGATCGGCAGACATCAAAATCTGTTCAAGGATATTGGGCGGTGTCAGAGTTCTACTAGTCAAATTAAGGGGCATACCTTTTAGTATAAACGTTATTCAAATATATGCCCCAACAGGAGAATCAAGTGAAGATAGTGTAGAGGAATTTTATAATGACATTGAGTCTGCTTTAAAGAAATGTAAAAAATCAGAAATAAACATCATAATATAAAACTTCAATGCTAAAGTAGGAAATCAAGGTGATATGTACATATTATGAAACCATGGTTTGGGAAAGAGAAACGAAAGAGGATACAGACTTGTAGAGTGGGCAAAAGAGCAGGAAATGATTGTAGGAAACACTTGGTTTAAACAACACCCTAGAAGATTATGGACATTAAGGAGTCCTGATAGCAGGATTAGAAACCAGATTGACTACATTTTGATTAGCAGAAGGTTTCGAAATGCGTTAACAATTGCAAAAACAGTTCCCAATGCTGATTGTTATAGTGACCACAGATTACTTACAGGTACATTGAGGGTAAAGTTAAAGAAAGTCAAGTATATAACAGGAAACACTAAATATGATTTGTAATGACAAGGAAATACAAAACAAATTCAAAATAGAAGTACAGAGCAGATTTGATGTATTGTCTGATCTAGAGATCCTATTTCAGGGTGTGGATGATAAATGGGAAATGTTAAAGAATTCAAAAAGTTTAGCAGCAGAAACAACTATTCCAAAATTAAAGAAGATAGGTCGTAAGAAATGGATGAATGAAGAAATTTTACACCTCATGGAAACAAGAAGACTCAACAAAAATAATCCTGCCAAATATGAAGAAATTCACAGACAAGTCAGAATATTATGTAAGGAGGAAAAGAAAGCATGACTTGAGAAAAATTGCTTTGAAATTGAGAAAAAACAACACTACAGTCAAAATACAAAATTAGTGCCCAAAAGAATTCAGGAACTTACTAATAAAAGAAAAAGTGCATCAACAGGCTGTCTAAAAACTAAAGATGGCAAAATCATAATAGAAAAAGATCAGATTCTACATGTAATGGTACAGATTATGTGAAAAACCTTATAATGATAACGGAGAGGAACAGTATGATATTAGATTTAATAATGAAGGACCGCCAATTTTGAAGATGGAGGTTCGGAATGTTCTTAAACATATGAAAGCTGTCAAGACCCCGGTTCAGATAACATCACAACAGAAATGATTAAAGCTTTAGACGAATATGGAATAGATCAAGTCACCAGACTGCTGAACACATTATACGATACCAGAGATATACCTTCTGAATTATGTAATTCTGTATTTATTGCAATCCCAAAGAAATCAGGAGCCTTGGAATGTGATCAACATCGAACCATTAGTATAATGAGTCACATTGCGAAGATTTTGCTACGAGTTATCATGCATAGAGTGAGAAAGAAAATACAACCTCAAATAGGGGAAGAACAATGTGGGTTTGTAGAAGGAAAGGGTACAGTAAATGCTGTGCATATCTATAGAAGTAAACAAAGATATACATCTTTGCTGTATTGACAACACAGTGGCTTTCGATAGAGTCAGACATGTCAACATGGTAGATATGCTTGCAGATCTACAAATTGATGGGAAAGACATTAGACTTATAAAAACATATATTGGAAACAACAAGCTGCCATAAGGATTGATAATGAAGTAGGACAATATCAGCCTATTAAGAGAGGTGTGAGACAGGAATGTATAATGTCTCCAGATCTTTTTTTTTTTCCTATACAGTGAAAATATTTTCAGAACTGCAGAAGATATAAATGAAATCAACATTGGAGAACGAAACATCAATAACATTAAATATGCAGATAATACAGTAATGACTGCAGACAATGAGCAGGATCTGCAACTAATAGTAGTTGCGTAGTTGCGGTTGTTGCACACAGCGGACAACTGGGGTTAGAATTAAATTGTAAAAAGACACAGATTATAGTCGTCACTAGGAAGAAAAAAGCATCACAATGTAATATGCAAGTAAATGGAAATATTCTTCAACAAGTGAATCGGTACAATTATCTCGGAACAGTCATTACATCTGATAGGAGATGCCTTGAAGAGATCAGAACAAGAATCGCCATGGCGAAAGTAGCCTTTAGCAAGATGAAAAACATACTGACCAATACAAAGATGTCGATTGAAACGAGAAAAAGTGTGTTGAAGTGCTACATAGAACCTGTACTTTTGTATGGATGTGAACCTTGGACAATGAGCTAGTCAAGCTGAAAAACATCTGATGGCTGTAGAAATGTAGTTTCTGAGGAGAATGCAAAGAATTCCATGGACAGACAGAAAAACCAATGACCAAGTACTACAGGAAAGAAATGAAAATCGTAAATTGATTAGAGAAATTAGACGTAGACAGTCAAATTTTTTGGACATGTTATGAGAAGAAATGGATTGGAAGAACTTAGTGACAAATGGCAAGATCGAAGGGAACCAACCAAGGGGAAGCCCGAGAAGTAAATACCCGGATGGTTTGGCCACATGGCATGGTCGAGACAGGAACACTGAGCTGATCCACGACTCTGGTGATCGAGTGAAATGGCGAGTCATGACTGCCCACGCTTTCCGGCATGGCACATGATGGATGGATAGATATTACAAACTTCTGTGATAGTATCAATACCAAAGTTCTATAAAGATTTTATCATTTCTATTGTTATCTTATCGATAGCTGCAGTCCTTCCTTGTTTCATCTATTTAATATCCTTCTCTACTTCAGCCTTTAATATGTTTGATCCATCCTGAGTATTATACAGTGTTTGTTTATTGCCACTATTGTCCCAGACTACATCATCCCTGTATTCTGTCCTTCTTGTTATTCTATCGGTATTGTCATTTTTAAATTATATGAATGTGTATATATACCTGGATGTGTACATTCCAGCGGTAGAATGCATATCCTATTGGGTAGACTGAGTAATACATAAAGAACATTCAAAACAAATGTTTCTTCCGTAATAAATTTTAATAATAATAAGAAGTGTTTTGGTTCAGAGTAAATTAACGGAACTATTAATATTTTGTTTCGCGCCAGTCTTGCCTTCAGCGTAGAACTTTGGAAAATAAACACGATTTCATTCGAGGTCGTTTAATAGACTTTAAGCACACATAGGAGAGAATCCTGGCTATTTAGTAAACAGGGGAAACAATCCCTAAGATGTGTTTATATAAAAGAATGCAGAAAATTCATTGGACAGACGAAATAAGCAATCTGGACATTTTGAAGTGGCTAAGTCGCAAAGACAACTTATCACGAACATTAGAGAGTGGCAGTTTTTGCGGGCACATTATGATAAGTTACAACTGATAAGATTTGTGGAATGTTAGAGTGAGGAAAACAGCGAGAGACAATTCTTCACAGGCTCGTGTTATGGCACGGAAGGGAGTTAACACATGAATTGATCAATGCTGACGGAGATCGCAATTTGTGGAAGACTATGATCGCCCTAGCCAACGCACTTGGTGATAATGATGAGGAGGAGAAGGAGGAAGAGGAAGAGAGACTAGATACACGTAACTTTACGTTTCGTACTATCCAACCAACTATCCCATCAAGCAACCAACCATCCGAGCAAAAATCACATCAAGTAACTAGCCATCTAAGCCATCTAACCAATTAATCAACCATCGCGTGCGTAGCTGTCCGCCTGGAAACCAATGCGCTGAATACCAGTATTTCACTTTTTATGGATAAACACAACACGGCCATTCCAATCGACCATTCCTGCCATAAGACAGAGACAAATTCGGCACCTATTTTACAACGTCTCTTTCTCTTCTTCTTTTCTCAATCCCTGTTTTTGCCTGTCAGTGTCTGGTTTAACGACTCGGAGGTCTGGAAATAGCCTCGCTCTAGCCTCGGAAACCTAGTGCCCCGCAGACAGGGGCGGATTACCCATTATGCAAAGTAAGAACCTTTTTATGGCACCTAGAGAAAAGATTTCCAGCGAGTCTTGATTATATCGACGACCAGGACGTGTCTCGCGACTGGAGAGGACAACAAAGAGGTGGGTCAGAAGAAAACATCCTCATCATTATCAGCGTGGCCGAATGGATTAGAGCGCTCGTTAATAAACATCCGGTGTGCTGATGCCGAGGTAGTGGGTTCAAATCTTTCAGCGGTCAGTTGGACTACGATTTTGACCTCTCGTCCTTGACTTCAAGACGTAGATTACAATCACCTCTAAATTCTGAATGGGTTCGCCAGATGGCGAGGGACACTGGTAATAGGGAAAGCTAATCCACATGCAAAAAATCAGTCCAGTGCACTGGAAGTGGTAGCACAAGTATAGACTACGTTTGAGTTCAAAGTGAGCGATGGCCTAAAAAACTGTATTGACGACTGGCGTAAGTGACTATGCTTCTGCATTTCTTGCCATCTCCAACGGCGTGTATTATATCGTGTATTGTAACCTATCCGTGCTATGACAGAAGAACATCATCTATTCCATAACACTGCCAACCATCCAACTAGCTATCCTGTCAGGCAACCAATTATCCCGTCAAACAACCAGACAACTATCTAACCATCTATTCTATAAAGCAACCAACCACCCAAACAGTTGTTCTAGCAAGCTACCAACTATCCAACCAACTGTCACATCAACCAACCAACCATCCAACCTATAAAGCAACCAATTATCCCATCAAGCAATTAACTATCACATCAAACAATCAACTATCCCATCAAGCATTCAACTATCCAACCATTCATCCCATCAAGCAACCAACTTTCCCATTACACAACCAACTATATATACAAGCAACCATCTATCCAATCAAACAACCAGCTATTCCATTAAGAAACCAACTATCTCTTCAAGCAATCAACTATCCCATCAAGCAATCAACTATCCCATCAAGTAATCAACTATCCCATCAAGCAATCAACTATCCCATCAAGCAATCAACTATCCCATCAAACAATCAACTATCCCATCAAGCAATCAACTATCACATCAAACAATCAACTATCCAATCAAACATTCAATTATCCAACCATTCATCCCATCAAGCAACCAACTTTCCCAATACACAACCAAATATATATACAAGCAACCATCTATCGCATCAAACAACCAGACAACCATCTAACCATCTATTCTATAAAAGCAACCAACCACCCAAACAGTTGTTCTAGCAAGCTACCAACTATCCAACCAACTGTCACATCAACCAACCAACCATCCAACCTATAAAGCAACCAATTATCCCATCAAGCATTCAACTATCCAACCATTCATCCCATCAAGCAACCAACTTTCCCAATACACAACCAACTATATATACAAGCAACCATCTATCGCATCAAACAACCAGCTATCCCATCAAGCAAACAACTAACTACCAACCAACCAACTATCCCATCAACCAACCAACTATCCCATCAAGCAAACAACTAACTATCAACCAACCAACTATCCCATCAACCAACCAACTATCCCATCAAGCAAACAACTATTCCATCAAGCAATCAACTATCCAACTATTTATCCCGTCAAGTAATCAACTATCCCATCAACCAACCAACTATCCCATCAAGCAAACAACTAACTATCAAGCAACCAACCTTCTAACAAACAATTATATTAAGCAACCATTTATCCCATCAAGCAATCAGCTATCCCATCAAGCAACAAACTATCCCATCAAGCTACTAACGAACATATTTTATTTTCAAAGGGTCATAAATTGGGCACGCAGGCCCTTCTTGCATTCGGCCCTTCCAATCACTCTTCTTTCGTACATCAGTTATCTATTTGGTATGTTGCATTCACATAGGAAAAAAACATTCTCAAATGAATATTTTGAACATAAACAATGCATATTACCAAGAAGTGAAACAGGCAGGCAGGAGGCAAACAGACATAAACACGCATGCATAAACACATGCATATATACCTGCATACATACATACATCATTTACACAAACTCTAACAGTTATTTACCCACTCAATAACACCAAACCAACTATCCCGTAAACAACCAACCTTCCAATAAATTGTCTATCCCATCATGCAAGAGGTGAGATGGCCAAGAAGACCGCTCACGCTTATTGGCGATTATGGTAAAACATGCATTTATAGTTGACGGCTAATGTCTGCGCGTGTTTTGTATTTGATCCAACAAGATTCATTTCTTTGCTTCATCTCATTTATTTATGTGGTAGGCACCTGACGAGAGAGCCAAATATTCATTCATTCATTCATCATGTGCCATGCCGGTAAGCGTGGGAGGTCATGGTTCGCCACCTTACACCATCAGGCCTGTGTTCTTGTCCCACTTATTCAATGTTGTCAATCCATCGAGGTATGCATCACTTCTCTTACTCTTTTCCATCAATTTTGCCAGCTGTTACTAAGTTTTCAAGTCTATTTCTTCTCGTAACGTGCCCACAAAATCGTGCCTAGTCGTTTAACTTCTCGAAACAATTAATGGTTTTCATCTCTTTCTTGTAGGACTTTCTCATCCATTCTCTGTGAATTGTCGAAGCATGATTTCTTAGGCTTCTATAAAAAAAAAATGGTAGTCTGCAAGACTTGCCATGTTGGCAGTGACTATACTGGTCAATTATTTATGCTGATGATACCGTGTTACAGGGGCCCATAAGGGAAGCAAAGAATAGTAACACTGTAGCCTACCAAGCATGTCGTAAGCGGGGACTAAGGAGGCTTGATGGTTCCGTCACCCTGCTACTGAGTGAATGCGTGGCGCGACACTGTGAGCTGTGAGTTTCGTGTGAAATGCTTTTTGAATCTGCCTGAGGTTCTTTGGAACGTGACTGCATGTTCGGAGTGATGGCAGGTGGCTATGTCCCAGAGTTGACCGGTTTTTTCCTTATGCAGAAATGCGTGGCTGCTGGGCTTCTGGTTGACTGCCACTGCCATCAGCGATGAACTGTATTTTCGTGGACTGTGTGGGTGAACATCTAGGAAACATTCAGATAGGAAAATACTGCCGATTCCATCAGAGATGAACTGGGTGTTTCGTGGGGGACTGGTGTGTTGACATTCTGGTGGCGGCATTATGCACAGTGTATCCGTGCGGGCTGTTGTTTGTCGAATTTCCTGCCTTTTCCACTTTTCACATTGGGCAGTGGGGAGCGTTTTGTGTGATATTCACTGGCACAGGAACGGAGCATAATGGGGACGACCCGTTGCTGTGAAGTTGGAACTGCGACTAACTAACTAACTAGCAGAAAGTGAAGCAAGAGTTACAAGACCTAGTGGAGCAAGTAAACAGGCACAGTGCAGAATGTGGCTTAGATGTTACATCCAAAAAACAAAAACTATGATAATTAGCAGTGGAAAGGAAAGGTCATCAATTAACATCACAGTAAACGGGCAGATACTAGAACAAGTAACAAGTTTCTCCTATCTTGGACACATTAATAACATATGATGGCAGAAGTGGAATAGAAATCAAAAAGAGAATAGGAATGGCCAAAAATGCTTTAAAACAATGAAATCAGTATTAACATCTAGAGAGAATTAATAACGCATTAAAAATGATAATTGTCAAATGCTACGTGTATTCAACGCTACTGTATAGCGCAGGAAGCGTGGACATTGAACAAGCCAATAGAAAGTCGCATAGAAGTCCTGAGATGTGAATTTACAGCCGAATATGTCATCTTTCATGGAAACAATAACAATCAAATGCAGAGGCTCTAGAAAAACTGGGAATGAAGAGAGAATTGATGAAAGAAATAACGAGGAGGCACGTAACATTTTTCGGCCACGTTAATGGACATGACACTATTATAAAAACCATACTGGAAGGTTGAGGGCAAGCGAGCAAGAGGTAAACAGCCGATACTAAGATGGGAAGATTAACATCAAGAGATGGACGAACATCAGTCCTGACAGAATTTTCAGTCAGGGCGATAGACAGACAGTGTTGGAGATCCATTGCAGCCAACCTTCCTTGTGGAGACAGCATCTGATTGATTGATTGATTGATTGATTGATTGATTGATTGATTGATTGATACTGGTCAGTGACGGTAGCCTGAAGTCTTTTCAGCGAAACGTGTCAGGCATTAGTGTGTACACCAGACAGCCGATACATAATAATACTAAATGGACCGAAGTGACAAGCAGCAATCTTCAGTATCCGTTCAAGACATAACACTGTTAATCTTTTTTTTTTTTTTGCATATTCCTTACAGTACGTTGCAGTCAACATCAGCATTTTTCAGCTGCTATTGATGTACAAGGCAAGATTACGCTCAGAAGTTTGCCATTGCTTTCTGAGCGAACGGCTCACATACCCCATTAGTTACCAACGCGGCAAGAACCGCTACCGATTCCCGCGCAGGTTACGTTACTCACGAGAATATAACGGGATTAAGGAGAAAGACATTAACCTCCTAGGCCAGGGAGACAGGCTGATCTAGAGAAAGCATATCCATTGTTAAGGATTAATATATCAGACTGCTTGTATTTACAGCAAAATGCACATATTACTTAGTCACAACAAGAAACAACGTTTCCTAATTACGATCCCCATGCTCCATGCCGATAAGCGTGAGCGGTTATGGTCGCTATCACAGATAAGCGTGAGCGGTTACGGTCGCTATCACAGATAAGCGTGAGCGGTTATGGTCGCTATCACAGATAAGCGTGAGCGGTTATAGGTCGCTATCACAGATAAGCGTGAGCGGTTATAGTCGCTATCACAGATAAGCGTGAGCGGTTATGGTCGCTATCACAGATAATCGTGAGCGGTTATGGTCGCTATCACCGTTAAGCGTGAGCAGTTATGGTCTCTATCACAGATAAGCGTGAGCGGTTATGGTCGCTATCACAGATAAGCGTGAGCGGTTATGGTCGCTATCACAGATAAGCGTGAGCGGTTATGATGGCTATCACAGATAAGCGTGAGCGGTTATGGTCGCTATCACAGATAAGCGTGAGCGGTTATGGTCTCTATCACAGATAAGCGTGGGCGGTTATGGTCTCTATCACAGATAAGCGTCAGGCGGTTATGGTCTCTATCACAGATAAGCGTCAGCGGTTATGGTCTCTATCACAGATAAGCGTCAGCTGTTATGGTCTCTATCACAGATAAGCGTCAGCGGTTATGGTCTCTATCACAGATAAGCGTCAGCGGTTATGGTCGCTATCACAGATAAGCGTCAGCGGTTATGGTCGCTATCACAGATAAGCGTGAGCGGTTATGGTCTCTATCACGGATAAGCGTGAGCGGTTATGGTCGCTATCACCGATTGTGGATCGGCTGTGTTTCTTGTCTGGATTATGCCATGTGGCCAAACCATCCAGATATTCCTCCCCCTTGCTTTCCCCTTTTTCTTTTGCCATCAATGTTCCAATGTTGTGACTAAGTTTTCAAGTTTTACTCCTCAAAATGTGCCCAAAATATAGGTTGTCTGCGTCTAATTTCTCGGATAAATTAACGATTTTCATTTGTTTCTTGTAGGACTGTTTTTTTTTAAATTTTATTTTTATTTTTTATTTTTTTTTCGTCCATGATATTCTGTGTATGTCCCTCAAAAACCGCATTTCCAATGCCTTTAGATGTCTCTTAGCTTGTCTGCTCATTGTCCTTATTTCATATCCATATAACAGTACAGTACATCACTTCAACACTCTTTTTTTTAATATTGCAATTGACAGCATTTTATTGGTCACTGGTTTTCTATCTTGCTTGCTTGCTTGTGTTCTCTGGCTGTGAAGTCTCCAGCGTGAAGTCCTGTATGTCGGATGAATACATCCTGTTGTCCAACATCAATGTAATGTCATACCGGACCTGAGGTTTGCGTGAGTATCCGTTGTCCCATGTCTGGCTTATTGGTGTGCAGACTGGTGGTTCCTCGCCATGCAGGCAGATACTCTCCGGCTTCGGAAGAATCAGCGATCCTACTAAGTTAGCCAGGTCTCTGAAGGGACCTGTTGCCCAGGACGCTCGGTGTGGGCGTGTCAGCAGGTCTTGGCCAGTATAGTACCCGGCCCTGGTGCCTTGGAAACACCTCTGCGTCCCTTCTATCTTGCACAAGGACAACCTTTAGCGATTCTTTTTTTAATCTCTAAAATGCACCTTCCATCAGATGTTATGACTGCCCCTAGATAGTTGTATCGATTAACACTTTAACAATTTTCTCATTTACCCGTATGTTACATTGTGGTAATTTCTTTCTTCTTGGAGACGCACATAATCTCTTGTTTTATTGAAATTTAAATCTAGTTCTAGATGCTCACTGTGTACAGTAACTCCACCCCCCCCCCCCCCACCCCTCTACACTTCTGTGAAATAGGTAATGAGATCTTCCAAAAGGCCTTGGTGAGTGTTATACTAAGTATTCACAAATCAACAGCCTAACCCAACCGCGAGAAAAGTGGGGGAGGTAAAGGCCAACGCTAAAAGATAGGCTAAACATAAAATGGCTATAACAGGAACCTGGCTTTAGAAAGCTACTTTCCTTCCCCTTGCAACTAAATGTCATTTTCAGCCAGATCGATGGAGATCCCAGCTTTGACCAGCTTTCAACCACCTTTTCAAAGCAGCCTGTAATTCCTTTTGGGCGGGTAGTAATCATAGGCTCTCTCTGCTCAGTTAGAATCCCGCCTAATTTTCCTTGATGGAGGCAATGAGGCTTATCTTGGGACACCATTCCGTCCACCTTATTTACTCCAGTCAAAAAATTGAAGGAATTTCGGATGATGTGCCCAAGTGGTTTCTGTAGTGAAGTGCGGGGAGGAAAATGTGATGAAGAAAAGAATAGATGGGTTGTCAGGTCTGACGCCTAGATGGACGTTGTGTTGTTGCTACCATAGAGGCACTTGTCCTCACGAGCAATATAGCGATTAAAGTAAAGAGTTCTTTTTTCGTCTTGGCGTTGGTTCCTAGACCAGTAAATGTCTTCTGTTGAGTGTAGTCGCATAGCTGTTTTCTTTCCTCGTAATCGTGACCTAACATCTAAAGGTGTATTTCTGGGGGCGGTTTAATTTATGGCTTCTTCTTCTTCTTCTTCTTCTTCTTCTTCTTCTTCTTCTTCTTCTTCTTCTTCTTCTTCTTCTTCTTCTTCTTCTTCCTTCTTCTTCTTCTTCTTCTTCTTCTTCTTCTTCTTCTTCTTCTTCTTCTTCTTCTTCTTCTTCTTCTTCTTCTACTAATACTGCTGCTACTTCAACAACAACAACAACAACTACTACTACTACTACTACTACTACTACTACTACTACTACTACTACTACTACTACTACATGTTGTTTGAAAATTCTTACAACACTTTTTATGTAGAAGAAATTTGAATAATGAAGTAAATGACGTCATTAAAATACGCTCCATAGTCCATCGTGAAGCACTATGCAGCGAATGGTTGTCGTTTCCTAGAATAATTCTTTGCACTCCAACAGAATGGTGTTATCAACAGAAGAAATCATTTTTGGGCGGTTAAACAAGTGCTTCAAGAAGCACTATTCTAGCTTCTTGAACGATTCGGCTAGCTGAAAGTGCCGTCAATGCCCACCAACTTCTCTGCTGCAGTATAAAAGATCAGATATATCTTTATTAAGGAAGGAATCAAACCAGGCGCCCGCGCACTGTCAAGAACGACTGTCCAGGGTTCCTTTCCAAAACATTTTCTTTAGTGAACAGTTGAAGGCGAAGAACGAAGCGGCCAGCACGATAAACCAAGGCTGATAATGTTAAACTGTGGGCAGACTAAGGCATTCCCACACAAACACGTAATGCAGGGGAAATAAATAACTCGATCAGGTACCGTCTCCACAATGAAGGTTGGCTGTAATGGATCCCCAACACTGTCTGCCTTGGGCCTGGGGAAACTGAGAAGTGGAAAGCTTTGACTACTGCTCTTTTCATTCTGAAGATACGGAGAAGTGGAAAAACTTGACAACGAATATAATCAAGCAGATGATAAGGAGAAGTGGAAAGGCTTAACTACGAATGTATTCATTCTGGGAAAATGGATAAGTAGAAGGTTTTGACTGCTAGAGCACTCATTGTGTCAATGAGGAGAAGTGGAAAGTCTTATCTACTGACGTACATTTGCTGGAGATATGGAAAAGTGGAAAGCCATGTCTACGGATATTTTCATAGTGGATAAACGTAGAAGTGGAAAGCTTTGACTGCAAGTTAATTCACAGTTGAGGTAAGAAATGAAAAGATTTGACTACGAATGAATTCATATTGGAGATTGAAAAAGTGGAAAGCTTTGACTTTGAGTAAATTCATAGTGGAAAGAAGAAGTGGACAGCTTTGACTACTTTCCTTCGTGTATTTAAAAAGATCTCTTACCTTTGTATTCTGGATCACTTCCATTTATTATATTCCACCGTTGTAATCCCTCCAGCATGATTTCTCTTGGTATGCCTCTGCGTCTTTGCCAGTCTCTTTCCAGTCTCCACTATATTTCCCATCGCTTCTCTTATCCTTATATGACCACCGAACATTGTCTCTTTCTAATAGTTTATAATTAAGTGTCAAACATCATGTAGGTTTGGACCAAACAAAAATGGATGGCGGGAAATGGGAAGCAGGAATGTGTCACAATTATGACCTAAAAGTTGTTAGTGTTGCAGCAGACATGTTAAATTATATATCAAATTAAGCAGGTTGCTTGGGGAAAACTATTGTATTGATATTTTAATTGAGACAACATTTCGCAATGACAACATTTTGGCAATATATACGCCCATGGCAGATACGGGATGTAGCTTAATACAATTTATCATTCAGTGGCATTTAATCAGTGAAATATCAGGTTATACTGTCATTTAGTCTTTCCCAGACACTTGTTATTATTTACTCTGGCAGTCTAGGTATTCGCAACATTCGTCTCAGAAAAGAAAGTTGCATTGTTTCGAAGACCTTCCAAATTTGCTCGCTCACATTCTAAGATTCGCCGCCATTCAGCAGAACATGTTATATATAATATTTCAGTATTCCTTGTCTGGTGTTTAATTATTATTGGCACCTTGTCGTCTTGACAGACAATAGTTTGTCACATTGTGCTTCAAAAAAGGTATAATAACTACAACCCATGGCGGTGGCTGATGTGTCTGGTCAGACCAATTCCCGCTGTAAACGTTCGTCCACAATGGATGCATGTGAATACATGGTCATTTCCACCATTACGCGCCATCTTATATATCACACGATCAGTGTATGCTCTATCTGCAATCGTTTTCTCCTTTGTTTTAATTCCATGTCTTATCTTTGCCCTCTTGGTAACACGTTCAGGGTAACTTGCTCTCAAAGTCCAATATCAATGCCTGTATCAGCCATGTTCCTCTTACACACATCTTTGTATCGTAGTAGAGACCGACCCCGAGATCTTTTACCCATCTGTAATTCACAAAAACTGATGTCTTTTGGTATTCTTTCATCATTCACCCTACTTAATGTGCCATATCCATCTAAATCTACGAAGACTGAGCATGGAAGAAACCGTCACACAACCTGATCTTTTAAATACTTCAGTATAGATATGTAATTATACTACCTTATTATAACATAGGCTTTGCCTTCTGAAATGCAGCTTTCCATTTTCTGTTCTTAACTGATTCAGTGCGGCGGGATAATATATGGACAAATGCGGCATTCTATTTTGACAGAAGGATGATATATCGCTATACTAGGGGTATCGTGTTATTTGCTATGTTTGTCATATCTTCCACAATTTAAATACTCAGTGACTGGAAATTTATTGTATAATGTTTGTTCATTTGACTGTGTACCATGTCTCGTCCAAACCGAAGCTGAAACTAATCTTTGTCAGCCGAGACCGCTCCAGAGACAGCAACCACTCTCCTCGGATCCACCCCATCTCTATCCTCTTGAGCATGCTCATTGAGTCGCTAAGAAAACATGCCCTAGTTAATGTCTGTGTCTCGAGCCATGTTATTGCTTTACTTACTGCCAAGACTTCCATAGTCAGGCTACTTGTGGTCTCAACAAAAGCACCAGAGTCGTCCTTCACAATTCTCCCCCCGGCCCGAGCAGTAAATGCCCGTGAGTTTCTCACATGTCGCAAGACCGACCCATCTGTGTAGATGACAGCATCACCGTCTAACGAATTCTCGAAAATCAAATATATATATCAAATCAAATAACAAATATATCAAATCAAATATATATATATATATATATATATATATATATATATATATATATATATATATATATATATATATATATATATATATATATATATATATATTCATCATTGGCACCTTGCCGTCTTGACAGACGATAGTTTGTTACATTGCGCTTCAAAAAGGCATAATAACTACAACCCATGGCGGTAGCTTATGTGACCGATAAGGCCAATTCGCTCTGTAAATGTTCGTCCACAATGGATGCATGCGAACACGTAGTCATTTCCACCACCATTCGCTATCTTACGTCTCACACGCTCGGTCTGTGAGTTATCTGCAATAATTTTCTCCTTTGTCTTTATTCCATTTCTGATATTTGCTCTCCTTGCAACACGTTCAGCGGAGACTTGCTCCCAGTGTGCATTATCGGTGCCTCTATCAATCATGTCCCGCTTACACACATGGTCTACTATTTCTAGTTCGGCGTCGTCAATAAAGATTGATGGTACCCCATTTGCACCTTGTGACATAATCTGTGTCTTCTTTTTGCTAATTGCTAAACCAAATTCAGAACAAGCACTGGAGAATGCAGATAGTAGACGTTGTAATTCTTCCTCAGAATAGGTCGTAATTGCAGCATCATCTGCAAAAAGCAACTCTCTGATCGGTACCCTCCTAATTTTGGTCTTGGCCTTCAATCTCTGAGCATTGTAGAGGCCGCCATCTGAGCGTGAGTGAATGTATATACCACCGTCCTGATCACGAAATGTCATATTTCAGTAGAAGGGAAAAGTATATTCCAAAGAGGGTGGGAGCTAGTACACAACCTTACTTAACCCCACACTTGATTTCAAACTCTTCTGAAGTTGCACCATCAAACTTGATTATACCCTTCATGCCTGTGTGGAACGATTCCACAATGGACAAAAGAGTTGTTGGGCAGCCAATCTTCTGTAGTGCCTTGAACAGACCCTCACGACTGACCAAATCAAACGCCTGTGTGAGGTCGATGAAGGCAAGAAACAGTGGTTGATTTTGTTCACGGCATTTTTCTTGTGAATCGGTTCAATTATCTCGGAATAGTCATTACATCTGATGGCAGATGCCTTGAAGAGATTAGAACAAGAATCGCCATTGCGAAAGTAGCCTTTAGCAAGATGAAAAACATTCTGACCAATAAAATGATGTCAATTGAAACGAGAAAAAGAGTGTTGAGGGGATACATAGAGCCTCTTCTTTTGTATGGATGTGAAACTTGGACAATGTGCAGTCAAGCTGAAAAACATCTGATGGCTACAGAAAAATGCAAAGAATACCATGGACAGATAGAAAAACCAATGACCAAGTACTACAAGAGACAAATGAAAATCGTAGATTGATTAGAGAAATAAGACGTAGACAGTCAAAATTTTTTGGACATGTTATGAGAAGAAATGGACTGGAGAACTTAGTGACAGCTGGCAAGATCGAAGGGAACAGACCAAGAGGAAGACCGAGAGGAAAATACCTGGGTGGCTTGGCCACATGGCATGGACGAGACAGGAACACTGAGCTGATCCACGACTCTGGTGATTGAGTGAAATGGCGAATCATGACCGCCCACGCTTTCCGGCATGGCACATGATTGATTGATTGATTTTTCTTGCATTTATCGCAATGAGAATAGAATATCAATGGTGGTCGTGTTCTGTTGGAAGCCAAACTGTGATTCGGGGTAGACTTGATCTCCCAGGACTTGAAGTCTGATCAGAACAATTCTGGCAAATACTTTCCCAACAGTACACAGAAGTTAGATACCCCTATAGTTGTTACAGTCGCTCCGATCGCCCTTGTTCTTGTACAATGTTATGATGCTTGAGTCTTTGAAATCCTGTGGGACTTGTCCTTCTTGCCAGCATAGCTCTATTAGGTTTTGGATCTGTAGAGTGAGTGTGTCTTGCCCACTCCTGATAACCTCTATTGGAATCTCATCCTTACCTGGAGCCTTGCCAGATGCAAGTTCATTTATAGCACACTTAACTTCTGTTATGGTGGGAAGTGTGTCCAGGTGGTCAAGAGTTGGTAGAGCCTCTATGGCGTTGAGGGCATCATCCGCTAGTTTGGTCTCACTTTAGGAAAGCTCCAAATAGTGCTCTCCCATCTATCCATCTGCTGTTTCTTTTCTTTTTTTTCAATAATGATTTCTCCAGTCAAGGTTTTCCGTGGTGCACTTCTTTTCATCATTGGACCACAGGCTTTCTTTATCCCTTCATACATGCTTCTGATGTTTCCCTTATCACTTGCATCTTGAATGGGCTCACATAACTTGATCCAATAGTAATTTGCACACTACCTGGCAGCGTTTGCATATCAGTCCTAGCTTGCTTCAGCTTACTGAGAGTGTTTCGCGTTGTTCTTTCCTTGTTTCTTAAGAGAGCTATCTTCTTTTTATCAATCACGGGTGTGTGTGTATGTATATATATATATATATATATATATATATATATATATATATATATATATATATAAGAGAATGTTTGTTTGTGTCTTTGTTTGTGTGTCCTTTATGCGTTTCCGAACGGTCCATCCGATTGAGATGAAATTTTGTACAGATGTTCTTCTAACTCCCGCGGAGCCAACTGACATAGTTATTTAGTTTAAAATCAACAATTTTTCATCAAGAACGAAAGAAAAGGGCACGAGCTTCAGAAAAACAGATAGATAGATAGATCCCCGCCAGGTGCTGGGCGAAGCCGGGCCGGGTCAGCTAGTGTATGTATATATATATATATATATATATATATATATATATATATATATATATATATATATATATATATATATATATATATATAAGAAGACCTAAAATGTATAAGGAAGAGACGTTGACACTGAAATAAATAATGTTTGGAGAACATGGATAGAGCTGCATGGTATTACAAAGGATGTAATGGCTTGGAGCGGCCATATGCCCCAATAAGGAATAAAGGACTAAAGAAGACGAATATGAATTTGATTTTTGGCTTTTCCAATGTGTATGTGGTATATGAGTATTAGTAAGTAACTAAGAATGTATCGCTGTTGCTAATAGTATTATTTTGTATTATTTCAGATATGCGGACTATATGTTCGTCTAAAATCTACGGAGCCTAGTCAATATGGCAATGAGAATGTTAGTTGGTGTGGGCTCGCTGAGGATGTCGACCAGCCAAACAAACGCCCAAGGCAGCTTCTCGACCTTCTTCACAGTGGATAACGTGACAGCTATAAACTCGCTGATCACCAGTAACATCACATCGATATTCAGCGACGATATGCTGGATGACAGCTTGCGGAACACAACAGCGAGCTGTCTGTTCAACCCTACACTCAACACATCCACATGTGAGGACAGCTCGGCCAACAAGTCAAGCTTGAGCTCGCATGATCTTCCTCATGCCTTGTGGCTGACCATCGTCTTGGGATTCCTGGCGAGTGTCATAAGCCTGGTGACTATTTTAGGAAACATAACTGTGTTGCTGGCTTTCGGGTTGGAGCGTACTATACGTCAGCCTACCAATTACTTCCTGGCTTCGCTAGCTGTGTCTGATTTGCTCATAGGTACCTTTTCCATGCCGCTTTACACTCAGTATTTGCTTTGGGGATCATGGGCACTGGGGCCTTGGTTATGTGACCTCTGGTTATCGTTGGACTGGACCGTATGCCTCACATCCCAGTACACGGTGTTTCTCATTACAATGGATCGTTTTCTCAGCGTGAAGATCCCCGCCAAGTACCGAAATTGGCGAACAGAAAAGAAGGTGCTGGTTATGATTTCAATCACTTGGATTCTTCCTGCAATGGTGTTCTTTACATCAATCATCGGCTGGCAGTATTTTGTGGGCAAGCGAACGGTGAAGCCGGAGAGCTGCGAGGTTCAGTTTATGGAAGATACAATGTTTACCTTTCTTCTTACTATTGGATATTACTGGATAACGCTCGTTGTGATGTGTATCCTTTACGGTGGAATTTACAAAGTGGCTTTGGATTTGCAAAGGAAATCAGACGCTAAGCATAAAAAGATGCAATCCACGATGGAACTGGCAGGGGAAAACCCCAATGCCACCCTTCGAAGTATCGGTGGTGACGGCGACAAGGGTAGTAACAACAGTAGCGGCGGTGGGGATAGCAGTGTCGCTCCACAAGCACAGAACAACAGCAAGAACAGCAAGATGAATAACCGGAAGTCTGTGAAGACCTCTGTGCCAGGTCCGCCAGGAACTCAGATCGTGAACACGACCAGCTTCAGCACGGGTAAGGATGTTGACAAGGATGACGAACGGTCCAGCAGTCCGGCTTTTGGTTCTGACGAGGAAAATAGCAGCAGCGGAGGTGCAACTGGTTCCGGAAAAGGGACCGTTAAACACCAGCTTATACTCCAGTAAGGTTGGACAATCAGGGGGAATAATTAACAGCGTACTGTACGCAAACACTGGCGGGCTAGTTCGATCTCTTCACGGAGAACTATTCTTGTCAACCTCCACAGAGAGCCAAAATCTTCTACAGCCACCGCCGCCGTACAGCAAGCACGACACTCGATTAACCAGTGATAATGGATCAGACGCGGAAGGAAGCCACCATCAGGAGTTCGATAGTCTTTACTCTTCCTCGGCTTCAGACAGGTTAGAAAAACAGACAGTGCCCCTTTTACAGAATGAAATCAACAAAGGGTGTCGGTTTATCGACGAGAAGAGTTTGTTAGCTACACTCAGCTCTGAAAACGCCGCACTGCTTCCAGTGATAACCGGAGAATCAGAATTTGAGGATTCCGATGTTGCCGATCTGCATACTTCTCCGATATGGAAACGCCGCACCTCGCTGCCTCCCCTTGCTTCAGATGTGTTTGATATAGACGATGAAGTTAGTGATTTCCTCATCACGGCCGAACTGACCATCACTACCGACCTGCCCACTGCTTCTCCCACGCCGTTGTCAGTCTGCAACACATGCAGTGCGGATGTCCAACGACCACGAGCAGACACGGTGAATACTCTCACATCTTCCATGACGGCAGTCGACACCGGCACAGATGATAGCAGTGGTAACAAATCCAGCCAATCTAATACCATGGGAACCGCTCCTGTTCACCCCAGCAGCAGCAACTGTGTCCATCACGCTCCGCCATCGGAGACTAATACAAACGAAGACAGTTCCCGATGCGACACCCACTGCTTGGCCTCGATACGCCGACGTCGGAACAAAGACACACGACTGCACTCCTTTGTCAAATCAGTTCGCTCTAGAAATAGCCGACGAAGGAATCGTCGGGAGAGGAAATCTAAGTCCGAGAACAGAGCTCGGAAAGCTTTGAGAACTATATCCTTCATTCTAGGGGCCTTCGTCTTGTGTTGGACCCCCTACCACGTGGCACTCATGGTGTTCGCCCTGTGCATGGACTGTGTCAACCTTAGCCTCTATTCCTTCACTTACTGGATGTGCTATTTGAATAGCCCCATCAATCCTTTCTGTTATGCATTCGCTAACGCTCAGTTCAAAAGGACCTTTCTGCGCATTATGCGATTTGATTGGCATAGAACGTAATATTTATATAAACATAGGTGAACATAATATGTATATAAATACAATTTAAGGTAATATTTATACGCATAGATAATTACAATATGTGTACAAATGTAATATCACTTCATATGTGTGTAAAAGTACAAGAACATAAAGACAGTTTTTTTTTGTATTTTTGTCAAGACATGGCACCACATCTGGGTAGCTTCAATACCTAAACAAATGTGTGTTTTATGTTGGCAGTAGAAAGAAGATATTAGCTAGTTTTCGACAATATATCTCTCTGATTGTATCATCAATTTTATGAGAGTCTTGATAATGAATGCTATGTTATTCTTTATTGCAGTATCGCAGTAGAGTATTGATTCTGTCTTATTGATACTTCAGTCGTGCGATGTGTACAGCTTGCAACATAAATGTTCATATGTATAGAACGGCCTGGTCTATTCAGGTGCGGTGTGATAAACCAAAGTGTTAATATATATTATAAAGTGTCGATTAAACTCCTTCTATCTTTGTTAAGATAAAGTAAAAGCCAAAAGTTTGTTCAAAAGAATTATACAGCACATCGTTTGACATTAAAATCATGTTATGTTTTGTTTCTGCTGAGCACATTTCCGGTGACCTTCTTTCTGATGTAGCAGGAAGCGAGTGCTGGCGATGTCATGTGTATCCGTGTTGATAAAATAACGACTTCCTGTAAATATCCTAACACAGGTGTAATAGAACAGCTCGTGGAGCTGCCACAAACAAGACAACAAATATTTACATTTGAAGCAGGTATCTTTTGTGTGATGTTGTTCGTTGCTCAAGTTTTATGGTTCTGTACGAGATGATGCTATGGGCTTGTACCACGTATAAAGCATAGTTTAGTTGTGTTTTTAAAAGTTCTGATTGGTTGCTAGTAAATTACAATTTTACTTCTGATTGGGTAATATCTGGTTAGTTAATTCGTTGATTAGTGGTTGGTTGGTTGGTTGGTTGGTTGGCTGGCTAGTTAGTTAGTTAGTTAGTTAGTTAGTTAGTTAGTTAGTTAGTTAGTTAGTTGATTGGTTGGTTGGTTGATTAATGTGTTTGTTTGTGTCTTTGTTTGTTATAAATTATTAGTCAGTCGGTCACATAGTTAGTTGGTTGGTTGATTGGTTGGTTGGTTGGTTAGCTAGCTAGCTAGTTAGTTAGTTGGTTGATTGGTTGGTTGGTTGATTAATTTGTTTGTTTGTTTCTTTGTTTGTTATCAATTATTAGTTAGTCGGTCACATAGTTAGTTCGTTGGTTGCTTGATTGGTTGGTTGGTTGGTTGGTTAGCTGGCTGGTTGGTTGGTTGTTTGGTTGGCTGTTTGGTTGGTTTGTTGGCTGGCTGGTTGGTTGGTTAGTTTATTTAGTGAGTGAATGCGTTAATCGGTCAGTCAGTTAGTTGGACGGTTAGACACAATCAGGCAAGAATATTTTTTTTTTAAACGACAACCTTCACCTCTATACACACTACACCCTAAGTCTACCGGTGTTTATCTTCCTGAGCGTGCACATACGATCGCTGAGAATGCAGACTCGGTGGCTCACTTCCTCACCAACCAGTATTCCCCCTGTCTCCACAACCCTCATCTCCATGGTCATGCTACTTGTCATCACAGTAAAAGCCCCATCCTTCTCCCTGCCCGTTCTCCATCCACACTAATGTATAAGCACGTTCACAAGAAACACACAGCACCCTTTTGACATTGAAATCATGCCTTGTTTGTTTCTACTGAGCACATTTCCGGTGACTTTGTTTCTATTGTAGCAGTAAGCGCGTACTGTTGGTGTCACGTGTATCCTTGGCTGTTAAATAATCACCTCCTCCCTCCCTGACCAATCCTCCTCCACACTATGGAGGATAAGCCTGTGAACAACGTTCATTAATGTATGCGAGACACAATAGTCTGTAGAAAGAGTATAGGTTTAGTTTAGTTTAGTGTAGTTTAGTCGACGGATTAACATCACGGCACACTGGTGTAACCCATAAGTGCTCCGTTCTACGCCGTACTCAAGCCTGAGACTGCCTAACCTCAGCTCAGTGCACGAACTCCGTAGCACCGGCGAAGATCCTGAAATACTTTGGGTAGATTTTTAACTCAAAATTTTGCCCGGGCAGCGTCGTTCGGCTACTCATTTTCGATTTTCAACTGCCAAGGGATTTTTTACGTGCGCAACAATACACACGGGCGTCCGATCTCACTACCCAGAGACCAATGGAAATTTTGTTACTAGAAGTCCACGTGAACAAATCCTTACCTCGAGACCACTCAGCTCCCCTAAGCGTATAGATACAGTCCATGATCGGCTGTCAGTCTTTTGAAGATGTCACGTACTGTTTAAGCTAGCTTCTGTTATCAGCTATAATTCTCGTAAATAGACAGCGCAATTTTGATCAATGTGATTTTTATTCCAAAATTTTACAGTTAACCGGAGATGAACCACGGTCAAGTGTAGATGCCCAGGGTAACTAGTGGATTGAAGCTCGAGGGTCGCTCTGATGGTTATGGGTTCGGGTCCGCATTAGGGCCGATTCGAATCTTTATAACTGATCTGGGGTTCCATGCTGACCCAGTCTAAATTGGGTTTAATGAAATGTCTTCGGAATAAAAGGCGATCGGCATGATACCGGCTACATCAGCCACCCAGTGCTGTTTGGTCTATACAAATATGGATCTACCACCGATTGCCCAATGTGTCTTAGAGCGTGTATAAGTGGATTTTAGTTATTTAACTTTATTAAAGTATGGAGGCTCGTGGTTAGAACTATAGCGTGTGTTTTTAATGATTGTGCAGTGTTTGAAAATATTGCCGGTCCCAGCTTTGTATTTACCTATTATATTGCATTGTGTTGCATGAACTCCACAGTAGGTAAATACAAAACCTGAAACGACAATATTTTCACAATCTGCAGTCATTAAAAATGCACATTGTATATGTTAGGTATATGCGAAATGAGGCTGTTGAGGGAAATAGTTTAAGATCTACACACACACACACACACACACGCACGCACGCACGCACGCACACACACACTCACACTCACACACACAACACACACACACACACACGAGACAACCCCCCTCTCTCACACACTCTCTCTCTCCCTCTCTCTCCGTCTCTCTCTCTCTCTCTCTCTCTCTTCTTATCTGCTCTCTGCAACGCTTTAAGGACACTGAAGATTTCACTGAAAGCTTTTGGAATTCATCACGACACTAGGGAGATACTGCCAAAGACCGAAATTCATAGCGTACATCATTACGTACCGGTGTAGTCATTTGTGAAGCAAACAGGACTGCAAGAACTGGGGGGGGGGGGGGGGGGGGGGGGGGAGACGACAAAATACCACAGCAGGAAAACCTCCTTCTGAAACTTCAAGCATTCTTTGCCCACATTGTCAAAAAAAAAAAAAAAAAACATTTCGAGCCAAACTAGGCCTTGCCAGCCATCTTAGAACTCACGGCTCCAAACTTTCAACCCCACTGGATGAAATGAACGGTCATCACCATTCTTGATGGACAAACACAAACTCTCTATCTCTCACTATTTTTATCAACTGCTCTCTATCTCTCTATTTCTATATACTATATCTATCTCTCATTATTTCTATCTATCTCCTAACTCTATCTCGCTCTCTCTTGCTCTCTGGCTCTATCTTTCACTCTTTCTCTTTCCTTCTCTCTCCTTGCTCTCCCCTTCTCTTTCTCTCTCCCTCCTCCTCTCTCTTCTCTAACTCTCTTTCTCTCTCGCTCAATCTTTCCCATTCTCCCTCCCTTGCCCTTGCCCTTTCTCTTCTTCTCTCTTTTCCTCTGTCCCTTTCTCTAGCTCGCTCCCTTTCTCTCCTTTCTTTCTCTACTGCTTTCTTTCACCCAATCTCCCTCGCCATCTCTCTCTCTCTCCCTCCCCCTGTTTTCTCTCCAACTCTCCCCCTCTCTCTCCCTCCGCCTCTCTCTCTCTCTCTCTCTCTCTCTCTCTCTCTCTCTCTCTCTCTCTCTCACTCACTCACTAACTGTCCCCCTCTCTCTCTCCTTCTCTCCCTCGACAAATAATTAGTTCATTGTCAAGATTATTACGAAACGTTAGGGTATTACATTTCTAACTCACCAACCGCCCAACATTATTAGGCTCGTGGCAGACATTATCTGATCCTTCGATCCTGGTACACTACCATCCATACAGCAAGGTCCCAACATTAAATCAGTCGCTCCTGGTACACAACCATCCATACAGCAGAGTCCCAACAGAGAATCAGTCGCTCCTGGTATTACATAGTATTATGTACTACGCGGATGGTTTTTTTTCCTACTTCTTCTTTCGTTTGCTTAAAATGTATCGTCTATATCTGCACTGTTCTCTTCCTCCTCCTAATGCTTCTTCTTCTTTTTCATATTATATTATTATTATTATTATTATTATTATTATTATTATTATTATTATTATTATTATTATTCTTACTGTTGTTGTTTTTGTTATTATTATTATTACTATTTTATTTCTTCTTCTTCTTCTTCTTCTTCTTCTTCTTCTTCTTCTTCTTCTTCTTCTTTTTCTTCGTCTTCTTCTTCGTCTTCCTCTTATTCTTCTCCTCCGCCTCCTCCTTCTTCTTCTATTTCTTGGTTTATTCATGAACATAATATCTGATGCTATATCACCCTTCAGAAAGAAAATAAAGATGCTATATAAGCAGCCTTCAATCAAAACTTTATTTAGAATATATTCAATTTAAAACAAATTACAAAGGTAAGCAAGGCAGTGACACTAGAGACTTGGCATAATCTCAATTTGGCTAACCTGGTCAGCAAATGCAAAGCAAGAAATGACCAGGCTGAGCATCACAACAAGAGAACAGAACAAGTTTAACACCAGTACAAGGGAGTAGAACAAGTTTAACATCAGTACAAGGGAGTAGAACAAGTTTAACATCAGTACAAGAGAGTAGAAATAACCTAACATCAGTACAAAAGAGTAGAACAGATCTAATAACAGGATACAAAAATAGAGGCATCGCCGCAGTAGGGAGGTAGAAGTATGCAACTCTCCCGACCCTTTGGTCATTTGTTCGAAAAATCCTTAAAACGAAGACTTCATCTTTAATTTACCAGGCTCCCACTTCGACTCAGCCTAACACTAGTACCAGAAAATGTTCTGAGGAGTAACGACAACCTGTGCGATATTTATCACATAGCCCAAAGACGGTTAGTTAATGGATACATATATGGGAGTAGCATTATATACCGACTAAACTCAAAGGCGCGGAAAAGGTTCATAACTTTCGTTTTCCAAGAGAATGGAACAAATTGAACATAGAGAAAACGAGGCCAAGAAATGTCACGTGATGATAAGAAAGTAGTCAAATATTAGTTAATTAACTAATTTAAATATTGACCACAACCCACTTTTTTAATTAACTAATTAAATGCCATGGGTTGATTAATAGTCTTAAGCTACTTCCCGTATCTGTCATGGATTATATATCGCCGACATGTTGTTATTGTGTTGTAATACAACATATCTGCTACCATACTAACAAATTTTAAGTCATAACTGTCGTAGTCATAACAGAAGAATAGTAACACTGTTGCCTTCCATGCATGTCGTAAGAGGCGACTAAGGAGGCTTGGGCTGAGACTTAGTCTACAGTATATTGGGACTTCCGGTCCCCAACATGGCGGATAGGCATCTAAACTGTTAAGGCCTCTGGAGTTTTTACGCCTGTGGCTATGGTTTGCATTCGCATATTCCTCATGTTGGACTGGTTAGTGCATAGTTGCGTAGCCCTGCTACTGAGTGAGTGCGTGGCGCGACACTGTGAGCCGTGAATTTCGCGTGGAATGCTTTTACATCTGTCCGCGGTTTTTTGTAGCGTGAACTGCATGTTCGGAACGATGGCGTCCGGCTGTTGCTGGATTGACTCGTTTGCCTTTTCGGATCACGAGTGCATTTTTCAGGAGACTCCTGAGAGTCGTTGCTGGAGCTACGGAGTTCGTGCTTTGTGCAGCGCTTTCGGCGGGTCTACTGCGGAAAGAGGCCGAGCCATATGGGATAAAACCCGGGTCAATGAAGTCTTTCTGGTGACTGCCGATTACATCGACGATAAAATGTATTTTTCGTGGAGGACTTTTGTGTTGGCATTCCGGCGGCGGCATTATGCACAGTGTACCTGTGCGGGCTATTGGAGACCAGCGAAAAGAGGTCTGTTTTCAAATCTCCTGCAGCTGTGATTCGAACGCAGTATCTCATCTCATCATGTTCCTCTTGTACCTTGCTGTGTGGAGGTGAAGCATAAACAGCGGGAGAACGCCCGTTTATGGGCTTCAGCTATTTACACTTAGACAAATATGAGAAAAAAACCATCAAATATAGTGAATAGCAGAATATTGTGTTTGTAGATCAGGAAAAGGCGTTCGATGGAGTAGACAGATGCACATTATGGACCATCCTTGAAGACTACGGAATACAATGACAATTGCTAGAAAACATCATAGCCATGTACTACTCGATCCGAAGTGCAGTAAGAACACAAGAATGTATATCAGATATGTTCACAGTCAATACAGGAGTGAGACAGGGATGTATGTGCTCTCCCTTCTGCTATTTAATATCTACATGGACAGAATATCCGAAGAATCAAGCCTTGACAGAACAGATTCAGAAAATTGAGAACTCTTTACTTCAGATGAAACAACTGATCCATAGGAAATAAATGAACTTCTATTTGCAGACGATCAGTCCCTATTTTATAGCCACGAGGGCAGACTGCACAATCATTTTAATAATCGTAATTATAAATCAACATGCAGCAGAATCAAATACAGCCAAAACCGAAGTAATGCAAGTTAGCATATTGCCTGGTCCACTAAGTATACAGATAAAATACACACTTCTGAAACAAGTTAAAGAATTCAAATATCTTGGAAATATGATTACAGAAAATACCAGATTGGACAGAGAAATCGAAATAAGATGTCAAAAAGCTAGTGCACTTACATATCAACTATCACCCTTACTGAAACATCCAAATATACCCATGTCCGCAAAACGACAGATAATAAACAGCACATTCACACCAACTCTATGCTACCAACTCAAACCTGGACTTTATCCACATCACACCTTCGCAAAATCAACACCTGCGAGATGAGATGCCCGAGGAGAGCTACCAGCTTAACAATCCGAGACCGAGTAAGAAATGTTGCTATCAGACAGACAGTGGGATCCACACCTTGTGCCACATTTATTCAAAGACAGAAGATCAAGTGGTTTGGCCATCTCGTTAGAATGCAACACCATCAACTACCATCACTGACCCTACATCAGAGATAATCTGCGACCAGACCAAAAGGACGCCCAAGAATAAAATGGATTGACGACATCAAAGTCTTTGTACAATCACACGGAATGGCACTATCCAATGCCACCCGTCGGGCGCTGGATGGCCAATTATTCCTCCCCACGACGCTTGACGGTAAAAATGGTAGAAGGTGATGATGATGATGAAATATCGAGATTCCCATGGACTCTGTTATTCCCTCTGTCCATTGTATACATGGTCCGCCTATTCTCCAGGTTCCATTTCTTCTGTACATCATTGCTTGTTTTGGTATACTCAGTTGGTAGCTTAGTTATATGGTCAAACCATTTAACTTGCTATTTTCTAATGAAATCTAGCGCTTCTATAACCCACTCTGTAGTCCTGATTTCTTCATTTCTTATATTCGTTCTTCCTGATACACTTGAGTATTCTTCTCGGGAATCTCATTTCTATTGTTATAATCTTTCCCTTCTACTTTTCTGTCATTGTCCGGGTTTGGTATTGATAGCATAGAGTTAGTAGGAGGATTGTGTTGTACAGTACTTTTTTAACTGCCTACCGATACGTGTTTGTTCTGCAGTATAACGCGGTATGCGGAATTACGAAATGCTTTCTAACCCTTTCGCCGCAGAGTCGTTCGTATGTATATTTACATCACTCAGCGCTGTCCGTGTGTATATTAGTTTACCTGCGTACGACGTATGTACATATATGCTTCTAGGGATAGTTATGTGTACAGGTTTACGTAATATGATTATGTATCATCAGTTGTCATTAATGCTACAGTAAAGTAAATACAAGCTGCGTGTGAGAGATATGTGTGGGAGTATAATTCTATTATTTCCATTTTTCCATTACCCGCACCTCGTTCAACTTCAGTAGAGAAGTTATATTAGGGTCCATCGAGTGACTCACAATAATAATCCTGTTACTAATCAGCCACAAATGGATATTAATTTTAAGGCGATTGCTGTCTAAAGAGGCTAATGGCTTCAAATAAGGAAACTCGGTCTGTGCCGAGCTTAAATAAATATTTCCAACCTTTAAAGGGATTTCCAACATTTTCCAACCTTTAAGGGGGATTCCAACCAAAGAGTATAATAAACGTGTGCGTGTTTTTGTGCGCAAGTGAATGCGTGCGAGTAGATTTAGTTAGTTAGTTAGTCTTTCCTCTTGAGCCCAAGGCGGCGCATAAGGCAGAAGTCATTGCTCTCCATGTCTGGCGGTTCGCTGCTACCTGTTGTAGATCTTGGATATTTACTTGGCCGTTGAATGAGCCTTCTCTGATGATGGTGATAACTCAGGGTCTCTCTTGGTCTTCCCCGTTTTCTTTTCCCTAGCGGTGACCATATGAGGGCTTGGTTCGGGAGTCTTGTCCATTCTGAGTACATGGCCGATGTAGTTCCAACGGCGTTTTCTTATAAAATTGGATTCAATATCTTGCTTAGTCTCTTGTCTTATTTGCGTATTAGTTCTGAAGTCTGTCCAGTGGAGGTTTAGAATTCTTCTAAGACATTTGTTCTCAAAATTGTCTAATTTTTTATCTAAAACTACCGTTGATTTCCAACTCTCACATCCATACGTTAGCACTAGAATCACACAAGAGTTGACGATTTTAAGTTTCGTATGTTTGCTGAGTGTCTTTGACTTCCAGATGTTTGACAGTTTATTGAAGGCACCAGATGCCAGTGCGATTCCGGATAATATTTCTGGTGTTCAGTCCCCTAATAGATATTACGCATCCAGTGTTAGCCTACCGGAATTTAAAAAAAACATTGCAGTAAAGCGAGTCACGCCTATTTTGTTTTTGGTTTTGCGCGACTCCGTGTTGTATTTATTTTTTTAACTTACACTTATTTTACACTGTAGGCAATTTTCAAGTGGTAAACATGATGGATAAAGAATAAATGGAAATAACTGAGATAAATACCTAGATGGCTTGATTAAATGGCGACATCGGGATTAGATCTTTTCTGAAACTGATGAACGTGTGAGATGGATAATCATAATTGTTCATTTATTTTTCGTTGGCTCCACTTGAACTCAGGCTACAACTTTTAGTGCATTGGACTGATTTTTTTTGCATTTAGATTAGCTTTCCTTATTACCAGTGCCCCTCACCATCAGGTGAAATCACTCCGACTTCTGGGGTACTTGTAATTAAAGTCCCTAAGTCAAGGACGAGAAGTCAACAGTTTAGTTTAACTGACCGGTGAAGGTGTCGAACCCACTACCTCGGCATTAGCAAACAGAAAGTTTAAGAGCAAGCTTTCTTATCCATTCTACCATGCTGACCTCTTCTGATCGTTTATTTTATTTTTAGAATGTAGAAAGTGAGAAGTACAAGGAGGAAGAAAACGAGGAGGAAGAGGTGGTGATGGAGGGGTCTAAAATGTAATGTAATGCAAACTGACAACAACAAAAAATACTTGACTGTTTTAAAATGCTTCATGGTCTGGGGTGTCGAGAACATAGTAATCTTTTTGCCTGAAGTGCGTGTTGCCTTGACATTCATTAATGACTGTTGCCCTTCGGACAGCTGTTACCTGACCCTTGTAGAGGCTTCTAGAATCTGTTTAAAATCAGACGACATTTGTATCAAAAGATGAGCTAGTGGACTGTGTGGACGTATAGCATGGACTTTCAAGCAAGGACTCTCAACTGACCGGCACCTTGCTGTCTTGGCAGACGATAGTTTGTTACAGTCTGCTTCAGAAAAGGCATACCTTGTATTAACAGATTCAGTGCCAAGCACAAATTGTAGGGTTGAATCTAACAAAACGGATGAAGGAAAATGGATAGTAGGGGTTGTTATATGATATGTGTATATGATAGCCGACATGTCATATTTATATAGGGTGACAAACACAGAAAAGAAAAACATAACCCATAACAAGTTTATTAAATCCTAGAAAGGTCAAACAAATTTCTTAAAATTTGGTGAACGTAAACTTCAGTCTTTTACCAAAGTATATGTATATTTCCAAAAGTTGCAGTTACCTCGGTCCCTTTGCAGCATTGGATGCACACTTGCAAACGTTCGCTAAATTGTATCAGCTAGGATGGAGAGTCATTTGATATGTGTGGGGTGGCACTATTGATCTCGATCCAATCCTCTGCGTCGTCCCAATGATGCGCAAAAATTTTTTTTTTTTTTTTTTTTTAAGTTGTGTTGGTTCCGTTGTGTGTGTGTGGGTGGGTGGGGAGGGGGGGGGGGTCACTCTATATATCAAATTAAAGGGGGCTGCATATTGAAAACTACAGTTTAAAAACCCATTGCAGATACGGGAAGTCGATTAAGACGATTAATCATTCTATGTAATTTAATTAGTTAACAACAACCCATGGCGGTAGCGAATGTCACTGATCTGACCAAGTCGCACGATAAATGGTCGTTGGGGGAATTTGATTACTTCGACACACTTCCTTCTTGTACTGAGTTCTTGAGAGAGTTACTGCACCTGCCCGCAGAGATTTTCCCTGCTGCAGTCAACAGGCAATTAACATGAATACTTAGAATGCAACAGAGCGGACTGAAATATCAGTAGATGGGGTAATAAGCGAGGAAAGAGAAATAGCAAGAGAATTGAAGTCACATGTACTGACAGGCATTTGTCGAAGTAGAGGAAAGACGTAGAGATCAAAGGACACACGCGACAATATATATATATATATATATATATATATATATATATATATATATATATATATATATATATATATATATATATTATACACATACACACACACAAACACACACACATATACACACATATTGACAGCTGAAACAGCAAATCATTGACAGCTGACAGAAAATGGTGATGATAATGATGATGGTGGTTATGATAATGACAGAAAAAGGCATGACAAGGGCACCAGCTGATAATAGGGGCGGAAAGTCTGCAGCAAAAGAAGATGATAACAATCAACAAAGAAGGAAGAACTGTTACTCTCCCCCCCCCTCACAAAGACACAACCAACTGTCCTCACATATAACCAGTCAATGGGTTCAGTGAAGCCCAAGATCATGATGGCTGTGATGATGATGATGATGATGATGATGATGATGATAACGATAATGATGATGATGATGATGACGATAATGATGATGATGATGATGATGATGATGATGATGATGATGATGACGACGATAATGATGATGATGATGATAGAACGATAATGATGATGATGATGATGATGATGATATGATGGTGGTGGTGATGATGATGATGATGATGATGATGATGATGATGATGATGATGATGATGATGATGATGATGATGATTACGACAAGGGTTATGATGATGATTACGATCACGGTAATGGTTACGGAGATGATGATGATCACTACGACAGATCTTCTGCAAATCCAGTCTAATCAAGCGACCACATCGGAATTCAAAAGTGTCGCCTCCAAATGATGACAGCGCCTCCCTGTAGGAACAGGATTACTTCGACACACTTCCGACTGGTATTCAGAACTTGAGGCAGTTCCACCACCTGCCTTCAGATATTGTCCCAGCTACATTCAAGGGTGAGGTTCGTCCTGGGGCCCCAAGATCTTCAATGCCTATGGCAGCTGATGGTATCTCCCGCACCAGAGATGCTGACCGTCAGGAGTACAGAAAAGCCACAGCACCTGGTACAGACAACAAATTTGAAATGGGTGCCGGTTCTGAGAAGTTTGAATGTGGAGATGGATGTGGAGAAGGCGGTGGTGGCTTTGGAGGTTGTCGTGCTGGCTTTGGAGGCGGTCGTAGTGGCATTGAGTGAGGTCGTGGTGGCTTTGGAGAAGGTCCTGGTGGCTTTGTAGGAGGTCTTGGTGGTTTTGAAGTAGGTCGTGGTAAGGGGAGGTCGTGGTGGAAGACGGTCATGAGGGCTTTTGAGGAGGTCATGATGGGAGAAGGTCGTGGTGGCTTTGGAGGAGGTCGTGCTGGCTATGGAGGAGGTCGTGGTGGCTTTGGGGGAGGTCGTGGTAGCTTTAGAGGAGGTCGTGATGGTTTTGGAGGAGGTCGAAGTAGCTTTGATCGAGATCGTGGTGGTTTTGGAGGAGGTCGTGGTGGGAGAAGGTCTTGGTGACTTTGGAGGAGGTCGTGGTGATAGAAGGTCGTGGTGGGAGGAGTCGTGGTGGCTTAGAAGGAGGTCGTAGTGGAAGAAGGTCGTTGTGGCTTTGGAGGTCGTCGTCGTGTGTTTGGAGGAGGTCGTGGTGGCTTTGGACAACTATTTGGCACTGCTTGTTTTGTGCACTGATTTACTGCGGGTGAGCCGAGACCCTCCTGATGCATTCGGTGCGTATAGGTGATTGAGGAAGGAAAGGGGTAGTAAACAGGAAGAACAGGGAGGGGAAAATCTGAAAGTACAGACAGGAATAAGAAGCAGGAAGAACAGGTAGGAAAAAGAAGCAGGAAGAACAGGTAAGAAAAATAAGCAGGAAGAACAGGTAGGTATAAGATGCAAGAAGAACAGGTGGGTATAAGAAGCAGGAGGAACAGGTGGGTGTAAGAAGAAGGGAGAACAGGTGGGTATAAGAAGAAGGGAGAAAAGGTAGGTATAAGAAGAAGGGAGAACATTTTGGTATAAGAAGCAGGAAGAAACAACAGGGAGAAGAAGCTGCGATAAAACGCCAGAAGAAGCAGGTGAATACACACAAAGAAGAAGAAGGAAGCAAGAACTTAAACATGTTGAGCCACAAATACTTTCAATTCTTTCCTCGTCAGAATGCTTCATTTGAGCTAAAACAGCAGCTACTAATTAGAAAATATCAATAAAACCTGCTCTTTTTAGGTTGTCGGTTATGGTTATAAAATAGCAATTGTAAGGCAATGTAATATTTATAATTGTTACAATTATATGTTGAAAACATTCAAGAACGAAGTTCCTGCTGAGAAAATATTTTGATCAAGGTTAGGTGCAAAGAATAAAGTGACGATCAATTGATACCGAATTTGATGTTGGGATATTAATTGTAGACAAATTAGCGTTTTCGTTGTGTTAAATAATTATAATAAGCAACACGTAGAGAAGAAAATACAATGGTAGCTGTAATCAATGAAAGTTGTTTTTTTTTTTTTTAAATCAGCTTCACGTTTCCAAATAAACATGTCACATCCATGTAGTAAAATGACTCATACTTCCATCTTATTTTTTTATATTTCTTCTTCTTCTTCTTCTTCTTCTTCTTCTTCTTCTTCTTCTTCTTCTTCCTTCTTCTTCTTCTTCTTCTTCTTTCTTCTTCTTCTTCGTCTAGCTTTCTTTCTCTCATGTTTACACAGACAGACGAGTTCTCGTAATGTAGTAAACAGCTTTTGGAGCCCGTTCTTTGCCCCATACAGCTGTGAATGCCGTGCCATGTCACTAGGTCGGTGTCCCATACAGCTGTGAATGCAGTGCCGTCTCACTAGGTCAGTGTCCCATACAGCTGTGAATGCCGTGCCATGTCACTAGGTCGGTGTCCCATACAGCTGTGAATGCAGTGCCGTCTCACTAGGTCAGTGTCCCATACAGCTGTGAATGCAGTGCCGTCTCACTAGGTCAGTGTCCCATACAGCTGTGAATGCCGTGCCGTCTCACTAGGTCAGTGTCCCATACAGCTGTGAATGCAGTGCCGTCTCACTAGGTCAGTGTCCCATACAGCTGTGAATGCCGTGCCATCTCACTATGTCAGTGTCCCATACAGCTGTGAATGCAGTGCCGTCTCACTAGGCCAGTGTCCCATACAGCTGTGAATGCAGTGCCGTCTCACTAGGTCAGTGTCCCATACAGCTGTGAATGCCGTGCCATCTCACTATGTCAGTGTCCCATACAGCTGTGAATGCAGTGCCGTCTCACTATGTCAGTGTCCCATACAGCTGTGAATGTCGTGCCTTCTCACTATGTCAGTGTCCCATAGTTGTGAAGACTGTGTCATCTCATTAAGCCAGTGTTCTCCATAGTTGTGAATGCCGTGCCATCTAACTAGGTCGGTATCCCTCATTGTTGTGAATCCCGTCCGTCTCACTAGTCCAGTGACCCATACAGTTGTGAATGCAGTGCCGTCTCACTAGTCCAGTGACCCATACAGTTGTGAATGCAGTGCCGTCTCACTAGTCCAGTGACCCATACAGTTGTGAATGCAGTGCAGTCTCACTAGTCCAGTGACCCATACAGTTGTGAATGCCGTGCTGTCTCACTAGTCCAGTGACCCATACAGTTGTGAATGCAGTGCCGTCTCACTAGTCCAGTGACCCATACAGTTGTGAATGCAGTGCCGTCTCACTAGTCCAGTGACCCATACAGTTGTGAATGCAGTGCTGTCTCACTAGTCCAGTGACACATACAGTTGTGAATGCAGTGCAGTCTCACTAGTCCAGTGACCCATACAGTTGTGAATGCAGTGCTGTCTCACTAGGCCAGAGACCCATATAGCTACGAATGCCGTACCGTCTCACTAGGTCAGTGTCCCATACAGCTGTGAATGCAGTGACTTTTCACTAGGCCAGTGTCCCATACAGCTGTGAATGCAGTGCCGTCTCACTAGGTCAGTGTCCCATACAGTTTTGAATGCCGTGCCATCTCACTAGGCGAGTGTCCCATACAGCTGTCAATGCAGTGCCGTCTCACTAGGCCAGTGTCCCATACAGCTGTGAATGCAGTGCCGTCTCACTAGGTCAGTGTCCCATACAGCTGTGAATGCCGTGCCGTCTTACTAGGCCAGTGTCCCATACAGCTGTGAATGCAGTGCCATCTCACTAGGCCAGTGTCCCATGCAGTTCTGAATGTCGTGCCGTCTCACTATGTCAGTGTCCCATAGTTGTGAAGACTGTGTCATCTCACTAGATCAGTGTCCCATAGCTGTGAATGCCGTGCCATCTCACTAGGTCGGTATCCCTCATTGTTGTGAATCCCGTGCTGTCTCACTAGTCCAGTGACAAATACAGTTGTAAATACAGTGCCGTCTCACTAGGCCAGTATCCCATACAGTTATGAATGCCGTGCCGTTCACTAGGCCAGTGTCCCATACAGCTGTGAATGCAGTGCTGTCTCACTAGATCAGTATTCACTTTGTATGTAGCTTCCGGTAAAACGGCCATTACATAACGTTCATTCTTCAGGGGACACTCTTTTTAGTGTTGTCCTGTGGAGGATGTGTTGTTATTTCGTATTTGTTTTTGGAAGTTGTTCACAAGAAACCACGGAAGGCAGGTGTTGGATGAAATTTTGAGGGCGGCGGTGTGGACAGTTGTTGGTTATGGTCTCAAGTTTCGCGACTGTAGGCAGAAGATCTCTTTCACGAGACAATGGTTACGGCCTCGGCAGGTATGGTAACTGCCAGGAAGGAAAGCAACGGCAAACCACCTTTTTAAAGTTGCCTAGTTTATCATGATTCACCTAATTACAGATCATCACAGGAAAAGGACAAGGACATTGAAATTAGCAACATGAAATGTTCGGAAGTTAAGTGATGACGGAAGCGACGTGGGAAAATTAGATAACATCAAACAAGAAATGGAAAGAGAGAAGATTAATATATTAGAAATTGCGAAACGAGATGGAAAGGAGCTGGGATTAACATAGATGGGGATTTTAAGATATTTATTCTGGGGAGAAGAAAGATTAAGAGGTGTAGCAATTGTCTTGGATCGAATATTCGGCTGTGTCAGACAGGGCTCTAATGGTTAAATTAGAAGGCAGATATTTTAACATAAACATCATTCAAATATATGCCCCAACAGGAGAATCCTGTGAAGATAGTATAGAGGAATTTTATAATAATATGGAGTCTGCTTTGAAGAAATGTAAACATTCAAAAATTAATATCATAATGGGTGACTGCAATGCAAAAGTAGGAAGTCAAGGTGATAGATGCACAGTAGGAAACCGTGGTTTTGGAGAGCGAAACGAAAGAGGTTACAGACTTGTAGAATGGGCAAAAGAGGAGGAAATGATTGTAGGAAACACCTGTTTTAAACAACACGCTAGTAGATTTTGGACATGGAAGAGTCCTGACAGAAGGATTAGAAACCAGATAGATGACATTCTGATTAGCAGACGGTTTCGAAATGTATTAACAATCGCAAAAACAGATCCAAATGCTGATTGTTTCAGTGATCACAGATTAATTATAAGCACACTAAGGGAAAAATTATAAAAGTGAAGTATATAACAGGAAACACTAAATATTATCTGTGTACATTTAAAACTGACAAGGAAATACAAACAAAATTCAACATAGAAGTAAGAACAGATGTGATATATTGTCTGATCTAGAGATCCTATTTTAAGGTGTGGATGATCAATGGGAAATGTTGAAGAATTCAATCAGTTTGGCTACAGAAAAACTATTTAAAAATTTTAAAAGGTGGGTCATAAGACATGGATGACTGAAGACATTTTAGAACTAATGGAAACAAGAAAACTCAACAAAAATAACCCTGACAAATACGAAGAAATTCACAGGAAAGTCATAATATTATGTAAGGAGGAAAAAGACGCATGTGTTGGCAAAAATTGCATAGAAATTGAAAACAACATAACAGTAAAAATACCAAATTAATGCACACAGAATTCAGTAACTTACTAATAAACGACTACGTACATTAATATACTAATGCTTTAAAAGAATATAAAATAGATCAAGTCACCAGACTGCTGAACACAATATATGATACTGCAGACATACCTCATGAATTATGTAATTCTATATTTATTGCAATCCCATAGACATCAGGAGCCTTGGAATGTGATCAACATCGAACAATTAGTATAATGAGTCACATCACGAAGATCTTGCTAAGAATTATCATGCAAAGAGTTAGGAAGAAATTACAACCTGAAAAAGGAGAACAATGTGGGTTTGTAGACGGCAGGGGTACAGTTAATGCTGTGTATATGCTGCGAACAGCAATTGAACGCTCTATAGAAGTAAACAAAGATCTTTGCTTTATTGACTACACAAAGGCTTTCGATAGAGTAAGACGTGCTAACATGGTAGAGATTATTGCAGATCTACAAATTGATGGGAAGGACCTTAGACTTATAAAAATGATATGTTGGAAACAACAAGCTGCCATAAAAATTGATAATTAAGTAGGTCAATGTCAGGCTATTAAGAGAGGTGTGAGACAAGGATATGTAATGTCGCCAGATCTTTTCTTCCCTATTTTTTTCTTGCAGATCTCTTACAGGACGTTGCAGTCAACACCAGCATGTTTTCAGCTGCTGTTGATGTACTAGGCAAGTTTTATGTGCAGTAGTTTGTCATTGCTTTCTGAACGATCAGCTCCCATACCAAAATGTTATAACACAACGCGACACGGTCTGCTGCACAAATCGGTCGCAGCTGTGTTTCGCCTCGTAAGCGGCTCACGAACCGCGTTCGCAAGTCTTTGGCCACGGAGTTCGGCTTTTTCCCTATACAGTAAAAATATTTTCAGAAATGTAGAAGATATAAATGGAATCATCATTGGGGGACGAAACATCCATTAGATATGCAGATGATACAGTATTGATTGAAGACAATGAGCAGGATCTGCAACAATTAGTAGGTGCGGTTGTTGCACACAGTGAACAACTAGGGTTTTAATTGAATTTAAGAAGACACAGATTATGGTCGTCACAAGGACAAAGGAAATACCACAATCTAACATACAAGTAAATGGGAATATTCTCCAACAAGTGAATCTTTAAAATTATCTCGGAACAGTCATTACATGTGATGGGAGATGCCTTGAAGAGATCAGAACAAAAATTGCCATTGCGAAAGTAGCCTTTGCAAGATTAAAAACATACTGACCAATAAAAAGATGTTAATTGCAACGAGAAAAAGAGTGCTGGGGTGCTACATAGAACCTGTACTGTTGTAAGGATATAAAGCTTGGACAATGAGCGAGTGAGCTGAAAAACATTTGATGGCTGTGGAAATGTGGATTCTGGGGAGAATGCAAAGAATACCGTGGACAGATAGAAAAACCAATGACCAAGTCCTACAAGAAACAAATGATAATCGTACACTAATTAGAGATATTAGACGCAGACAGTGAACATTTTTTTGACATGTTATGAGAAGAAATGGATTGGAGAACTTGGTGACAACTGGCAAGATCGAGAGGAAGAGAACAAGAGTAAGACAGAGAAGTAAATACCTGGAAGGCTTGGCCACGTGGCATGGCCGAGACAGGAACACTGAGCTGATCCACGATTCTGGTGATCGAGTTAAATGGCGAATCATTACTGCCCACGCTTATTGGCATGGCCCATGATGGATGGATTCACTTCTTAACTGGCTTTACAGGGTGACATCCTTGAGAACATTGTCTTTAGCTTGATTACACTGACCGCATTAGCATAGTGGTGAGTCACTCAAAGAAAACCTGTATATATGCTTGTTGAGGCTGTTATGCCCTGTCAGGAAGCCTTAAAATTATGACCTGTCTCTTCCGCGAAACGCAACTTTTAAAATTAAAATATTAGGCTTCCAACTATTTCGTTTCGATTTGTAAGTTCCACACAAGGGAGTGTCTAGTAATACTAGTATAGGTTTTCTTAATGTGTTCTATCCAGCACTAGCGTCTCTCTTTCATCTCTTTATTCACTGAAATGTATGTAGCTAGTTGTGTTGGTCATACCACTTTAATCCATCTATTCTGCACAAGTAACAGTTCTTGAATGTTTGTAGTTTACTAGTAATATTTTAAAACAGTTGTACCGATTTAGTATTCGAGTTTAAAATGCTAGGATTGGGACTACGTTTAATTGCCTTTGACTTCCAAACATACCCCAGTTATATGAAAGCTCATCTTGTTTGTTTTTTTAAATATCAGAAACTGACATTATTCCTCTGTAATTTTGACATTAGTGTAGTTCCCCTATCGGTGACAGTTCCACCTGATATCCTCTCAAGTCTGCTGGTATTTCTTCAGTTTCCTAGATTCTACTGAATAATCTGTGAAGTAATTTAATTGGGGTGATTACATCGGTTTTAACGGCCTCTGTTGGGATGTTATCTGTACCAGCAGCTTCCCCATCCTTCAGAAGTTTGATAGCTTTACTAATCCATCTTCTTTAGATGGTTTCTCATAGTTTTTTTTTTTTTTTTTTTAAGTTGATATCCAGCTCCACTTCTGCAGGCTGAATATCCATAGAGTCTTCTGTGACTGGTAAATTCAAGAGTTCCTCAAAGTATTTAGCCTATCTGGTTACTTAACCCTTAATGTTAGTGAGAACTTTCCCATTTTTATATATTTGGTTGATTACATTTTCCTATCTTTCTTGTGGTTCTCTGTGATTCCTTTTTGATACTGAATCGTCTACATCTCTTGCTAGGTCAGCTATGTATTGTGCATTATCCGCCTGCTTCCGCTTCTCAACTTCTTTATTGGCTTGTGTGTATGTTTTCCTGACCGTGTCTTTCACAGCTCTGTGTTGTTGTTTTATTTGTTTTTATTATTATTTCATTCTTCCTTGTTTCTCTTCTTTTCTTTTTTTTCTATTTTAAAGAGTTTCGTTTCTGGCGTTATCCATGCAGTATGTTTTTGTTCTCTTTTACCAACAACTTCTGAACATGATTAGTTCCAAATGTGTTTAGCCTGTGGCCAGCTGTCACTTCGCATGCTTTTGTAGCGCCTGGTACCTAATAGAGACTGTGACCTTAAAGTATTTGAATAACGAAGACACAAACAATAGATAGATTGCACGATTTATTGTCTGGCATATTTCTCTGCATCTCGTCAGGTACATACTGCAGAATTCACACAACATAAATTAAATTAACTAGATAAATCCTTCAAGCTGAAATATACACGTGTTCGCACAATAATGTCAAATGTTTACCACTTGTAATTTTAAGCTGACTAACATGTCTTTCTGTTTGCACAAATCTGGCTTGTGTAGATTAATCATTAAAGTATGTCTGAAAATATGTCTTAGTTTATGTATGTCTGAAAATATGTCTTAGTTTATGTATGTCTGAAAATATGTCTTAGTTTATGTATGTCTGAAAATATGTCTTAGTTTATGTATGTCTGAAAATATGTCTTAGTTTATGTATGTCTTAAAGTATGTCTTAGTTTATGTATGTCTGAAAATATGTCTTAGTTTATGTATGTCTGAAAATATGTCTTAGTTTATGTATGTCTGAAAGTATGTCTTAGTTTATGTATGTCTGAAAATATGTCTTAGTTTATGTATGTCTGAAAATATGTCTTAGTTTATGTATGTCTGAAAATATGTCTTAGTTTATGTATGTCTGAAAGTATGTCTTAGTTTATGTATGTCTTAAAGTATGTCTTAGTTTATGTATGTCTGAAAATATGTCTTAGTTTATGTATGTCTGAAAATATGTCTTAGTTTATGTATGTCTTAAAGTATGTCTTAGTTTATGTATGTCTTAAAGTATGTCTTAGTTTATGTATGTCTTAAAGTATGTCTTAGTTTATGTATGTCTTAAAGTATGTCTTAGTTTATGTATGTCTTAAAGTATGTCTTAGTTTATGTATGTCTTAAAGTATGTCTTAGTTTATGTATGTCTTAAAGTATGTCTTAGTTATGTATGTCTTAAAGTATGTCTTAGTTTATGTATGTCTTAAAGTATGTCTTAGTTTATGTATGTCTGAAAGTATGTCTTAGTTTATGTATGTCTTAAAGTATGTCTTAGTTTATGTATGTCTGAGGTATCCTCCACTGTATTAATGTCTGTGTTGATGAGATATTATCTATGTCTTGAGATTAAATTTAACTTATCAGCAGATGACTATTTGCATGCAAGTCTGCGCCTCTAATATCTGACGATCTAAATTTCTTATTGACACAGTTAGGGTCAATTTGAATCTCTGTTTAGGATGACAGACTAGACTAATGTTGACAACTGGATTCAAGAGGATGATGGATTTAGCTAATGTTGACATGTGTGTTCAGTTCAGTGGATGGGAGACCTGGCTAATAATGACATTTGATTTGGGTTCGATTGGGTAGCATATCTGGCTAATGTTGACATCTATGTCCCATTGGATGTTGCCCCTGGTTAGTGATAACATTTGGGTTCAGGTGGGATGATAGATCTGGCTAATGTTGACATCTATGTCCTGCTGGATGTTACCCCTGGTTGATGATGACATTTGGGTTCCGGTGGGTTGTAGATCTGGTTAACGATGATATTTGGATTCAGGTGGGTGGTAGATCTTGTTAATGTTTGCATTTGGGATCAGATGGGTGGTAGATCTGCTTAATGATGATATTTTGATTCAGGTGGGTGGTAGATCTTGTTACTATTGACATTTGGGAACAGATTGGTGGTAGATCTGATTAATGATGACATTTGGGTTCGGGTGGGTGGTAGATCTGGCTAATGATGATATTTGGGTTCAGGTGGATAGTAACTATGGTTAATGGTGACATTTATGTTCAAATGGATGGTAGATCTGGTTAATGATGATATTTGGGTTAAGATGGGTGGTAGATTTCTCTAACATTGGCATTTGGGTTAAACTCAGGTGGATGGTAGATCTGGTTAATATTGTCAATTGGGTTCAGCTCAGCTGGATGGTAGATCTGGCTAATAATGACATTTGGGGTCAGGTAGATGTAGATCTGTCTAATGTTGACATCTATGTCACGTTGGATGTTACCCCTGGCTAATTGTGACATTTGGGTTCAGGTAGATGTTAAATCTGGCTAATGTTGACATTTGGGTTCAGGTTTGTGGTAGATCTAGGTAATGTTGATATCTATGTCCTGCTAGATGTTACCCCTGGTTAATGATGGTATTGGGTTCAGGTGGGTTGTAGATCTAGTTAATGATGATATTTGGATTCAGGATGGTGGTAGATCTTGTTAATGTTTGCATTTGGGATCAGATGGGTGGTAGATCTGCTTAGTGATGACATTAGGATTCAGGTGTGTGGTAGATCTTATTAATGATGACATTTTGGATCAGATGGGTGGTAGATCTGATTAATGATGACATTTGGTTTCGGGTGGGTGGTAGGTCTGGCTAATGATAATATTTGGGTTCAGGTGGATAGTAGCTATGGTTAATGGTGATATTTGGGTTCAAATGGATGGTAGATCTGGCTTATATTAGATTTTTTATTCGGGTGGATGGTAGACCTGGTTAATGATGATATTTGGTTTAAGATGGGTGGTAGATTTGGCTAACATTGGCATTTGGGTTCATCTCAGGTGGATGGTAGATCTGGTTAATATTGGCATTTGGGTTCAGCTCAGGTGGATGGTAGATCTGGCTAATGATGATATTTGGGGGTCAGGTAAATGATAGATCTGGCCAATGTTAACATCTATGTCATGTTGGATGTTACCCCTGGCTAATGGTGGCATTTGGGTTCAGGTGGATGGTAGATCTGGCTAATGGTGACAATTGGGTTTAGGCGGTCGGTAGATCTGGCTAATTTTGAAACCTTATAATAATACCCAGGAAACCGTGAGTCGAAGGTACAGTTGTTCCTTCAGTCAGCCGGTGTCTATCACATGTATATTTCAGGTTCAAATCCCGGTGTTTTAATATGTATCCCTTGGTATATTGTACAGTGTGTTTACTTACTTTATTCGCTTCTATAATTGCCGATCACTACCTGCGAATCTACTTCTATTGCTAATTTTGTAAAGCAATATATTTTTTAATATGTGAATGAATGAATAAAGGAAATCTGATAATTATATATGATTCTCTAGCAGCTGTTCACATGTGTAATATAAATTAAAATGGATGTCTTTAATTTCCTCACTCGTGCGCTGTATATACTAATACAGTAATTGCAAGGTTTCTGGTGATCCGTTATTGTACATCATTCTTTATTTGCTTGCTTTGTGTTTTCCAAAGATATGGGTTGATTTACCAGAAAACTGCAAACTGACGGTTCGGGATTACGGGTCCAACAACCACAATACTGTGGTCACATATTATTTTTGTCAAAGACAGCTGTGCATATCGGAAACTGAAGTTCTATATGCAGACAAACTATTTAAGCTCCTCATATTTGTAATTGTGTATCTGCTAGGTGGTATTTCTATTTGTTTATTTTATTTTGCCTGTCAAATACAGCACTATTATTATTTTTTTATTCACTTACACGATTACTCTCATTTTTATGTTCCATAGAGCCTGACGTTAAAGGCCGTGTTTTCAACAGGGTTGTCTGACGAGTGTAGTCAGGTCAAGCCGAAATGTAAGGTTCTTCACGCCACGATATCAAGGGAATAGCATCTGTGTAGGACTACCCATCTCGCTATTGCCTTCCAACATTTTTCTGATTTTCGTTCTCCTTTGTCTCATTTCTCTTCGAATGTTCCTGTTGTCGCATGTCTTTATGTTTTTTCTCTTCTAACTTTCCTGTTATCACATGTTCTTATGTTGTGTTCTCCTGCATCGTCTTCTTTCCAACTTTCATGTTATCACATTTTCTTATGTTGTCTTCTCTTGCATCGTCTTCCTTCCAACTTTCATGTTGTCATATTTACTCATGTCTTCCTCCTCCCAAGATTCCTGTTTTCTTATTGCCTTATGTTGTCTTCTCCTGCATCGTCTTCCTTCCAACTTTCCAGTTGTCACTTTTACTTATGTCTTCTTCCTCCCAACGTTCCTGTTGTTACATGTCCTTATGTCTTCTTCCTCCCAACTTTCCAATTGTCACATTTGCTTATGCTGTCTTCCTTCCAACTTTCTTGGTGTCACATTTCCTTATGTTGTCTTCCTTCCAACTTTCCTGTTGTCACATTTCCTTATATTGTCTTTCTCTCAACTTTCCTGATGTCACATGACCGTATGTCGTCTTCCTCCTAACTTTCCAATTGTCACATTTCCTTTTGCTGTCTTCCTTTCAACTTTCCTGTTGTCACATTTTCTTATGTTGTCTTCCTTCCAACTTTCCTGTTGTCACATTTCCTTGTGTTGTCTTCCTCCCAACTTTCCTGTTGTCGCATTTCCTTATGCTATCTTCCTTCCAACATTTATGTTGTCACATTTCCTTGTGTTGTCTTCCTCCCAACTTTCCTGTTGTCACATTTCCTTATGTCGTCTTCCTTTAAAGTTTCCTGTTGTCACATTTCCTTATCAAAACAATGTTTTCCCGTAGTGAATTTGAATAACGAAGATACAAACAATAGATTACACGATTTATTGCCTAATATATTTCGCTGCATCATCAGGTACATACTGCCGAATTCACACAAAATAAAATAAAATAACTAGATAAATCCTCCAAGCTAAAATATACACATGTTCGCAAGGTAATGTCAATTGTCTACAACGGTAATTTTAAACTGACTGTCTTTCTGTTTGCACAATACTGACCAATGTAAATTAATCATTATGGCTTCTGCAAACTTTATCACGCGACTATTTTGTGTGTTAAACAACACGCGAAAGGCACTGTCTTCTTCTACGGCAGTTAGTATCTAGTATCTAGTCATCATCATCAAGTGCCATGTCGATAGGCATGGGCTGTTATGGTTTGCCATCACACACGGTCACCAGAGTCTCGAATCAGGTCTGTGTTCTTGTCCAGACCATGCCATGCTGCCAAACCATCAAAGTATGTATCCCTTTGTCTTCCTCTTGCTCTCTTCCTATCAAGCTTGTCAGTTGTTACTAAATTTTCAAGTCCATTTCTCCTCATACCATGTCCAAAAAAAAACATGAATGGCTACGGCTAATTTCTCCAATTAATCACCGTTTTTCATTTGTTTCTCGAAGGACTGTCTCGTTTCTGTTTCTGTCCGTCCATGGTATGCTTTGTATTTTTCTATAAAACAACATTTCTACCGCCATTCGATGTTTCTCAGCTTGTCTGTTAATTGTCCATGTTTCACACGCAGACAACAATATGTTTTCTATATAGCACTTCACTCTTTTTCTCACTGCAATTGACATTTTTGTGTTGGTAAGTGTCTTAATAGCGTCTCCCTTTGGTATCACTTACGTCATGGTATAGTTGCCAGAATACTCTTGAGATCAATACTAGAGGTTCATAGAGACAGAAGACAATGTAGGTAGAGAATACTGCCTCTGAAACTGAGATGGCTCGGATGTTGCTTATCATGTTGTCTCTGTCCGCCACTACAATGTGTTTATGATATAAAAATGAGTAGCAACAGTCGTGGATTAGTTCCATGGTCTTGTCTCGACCATACCTCGTGGCCAACCATCCACTACAATATCAGCAATTAACGACACTGACGATATAATCACCAGTGTGGCAGTGCAGATTCGTCATCATCATGTGTCATGCCCTTTTTTCCACTCGCTCGCTTTGAACTCAAGCGTGGTCCAGACATAGGCCTACTACTTCTAATAATGCTGGACTGAATGTTGGGTGTGGATTAGCTTTACCTATTAACAGTTACCCTTGCCATCAGACGAGCCCTTTCCGATAGGTCAACATTTTAGTCCAACTGTCCGGTGCAGGGGTTGAACCCCTTACCTCGGCCTCAGCACACCGGATGTTTAAGAACACGCGTTCTTATCCATTCGGCCATGATGACCTACTGCCATGCCGATAAGCGTGGGTGGCCATGTTTGGCCATCTCAGACGATCACCAGAGTCGTGGATCAGTTCCATGTTCTTGTCTCGACGATACCTCGTGGCCAACCACCCATATATTTACTTCTCTGCCTTGTTCTTTTCCCCTCAATCTTGCCAGTTGTCACCAAGTTTTCTAATTCATTTCTTCTTATAACCTGAATAAATATATTGACTGTCTACGTCTAATTTATCTAATGAGTGTCTCTAATGCAGATTAGAGAGGTTGAATAGAACAATTTTCATGAAAGTTTTCAACAACTACATGAATGTTTTAAAAAACAGTGTATAGTTATTAAAGGGAACTGTTTTGAAGTTAATGTAGTCTTATTGATTGTGTCGATACTCGTTGTTATAACATAAACACATTTCGTGAACTTGTGGAAGCTACCTCACATAACGCTATATAAAACAGCTCCTTACATTATATCTCAATTCGAAATCAACACTTAGCGCCATTTAGTATTACATATTCTCTTCATTATTGTATCGTAGAGAAGCTTGGGCAATGAATAAACGATGTAACGGCAAAATTGAGGCTTTTGACGAGTGGTTAAATCCATGATTAATGTCAGGGGATCGACAGGGAGCGATTGTTATTTTACTACAGCAGCCTCATGGCAGTATTTTTTAACTGATGATCAGTGGTGATATTTGAAATGTTTCTTTTCTTGGTTTCCCTTGGAATGCCAGGGTTTAGGCCCTGTGCGATAAGATAACTTCACACGCCCTGGACGACAATATCATCTTGACCCGACATCGATGTACTGTTTCAATGGCGCTTCGTTGATATCGCCAGAGATGCTTAATCTTGATCTTGTAGACATCTCTCTCTCTTTCTCTCTCTCTCTCTCTCTCTCTCTCTCTCTCTCTCTCTCTCTCTCTCTCTCTCTCTCTCTCTCTCTCTCTCTCTCTCTCTCTCTCTCAACTTCTGATGGGCCGTTGAGCCTTTCCATTTTGTACAGTCTCTAATCGTTAATTACTGAGACCGAAATTGCATAACACAACACTGGTACAGTTTGTCACATCCTAGTTTACTAGAACTATACACTTGACATGTCGATAGCACAATCATTTGTTCCACAGAAGATTCACAAATATACACAACAGTGCCTAAACATTCCATTCTAAAAGAGCGGCATAATGTTAGCCATGCTCTGTTAACTCAGAACTAGATCCGACTCTGACCATAGCTCTCATTCAACTGATTTAAGGTGACGTTTTTCCCTCGCACAAAACGTCCAGCACCCTTTTCATGCTTTTGTGACCAGTGCCGTGGTAGGTCACTTCGCACGGTCTCCTCCTGTCGACGGCGCTTGTTACAACTCATGCCATGCTCCAGGCCTGTTTCAACTGTATCAAATACTAAATGTTCGCAAATCCACGAATAAAACCACTGTTTAAGTTGATTGATTGTGACTGATTGTGACTGATTGTGATTGATTGAGACTGATTTGACTGATTGAGACTGATTGTGATTGATCTGGATGTTTATGAGAACTCATAAGTATGATATATTGACAGTCATATTTACAGCGCCATGATACAGGCATTCTTCTATCGGAATGAACTTGGTGTCCAGATGTTTTTTACGTACCATATTGTCACTTCACCGGGGACTGTATAGCGAAACTCTAATTCACCTCTCCAGATCAGACACTGTCGGATCAGCAATACGATGCTTTACATCTGGGAAGAAGCATATGTTGGTGTAATTAGGTCATGGTTCAGCACAGGACATCTCAGCTGGCTACAATTGGGCCCAATTTGGTCATGTTTCCTATACAGGTTTTAGGTAGTCCTTTAGAACACCGAGTTCAACCCAGGGGCCTAGAGGATAGCCGCCTCTGTGGCGAATGTGTTACGTACGCAATTCGTAATCCCGTATACCGCGTTCGAAACATAAGCTGCGAGCGATTTGGCAGCAGACCGCCTTGTGTTGGTTTTCATACAATACTATATGTACCAATCGTACATAAAGTAATGGCAAACCACTGAATGTAACCTTGCCAAGAAATAACTCATCTCATCGTGTTCCTCTTGTACCTTGCGGTGTCGAGGTGAAGTATAAACAGCGGGAGAATGCCCGCTTATGCGCTTTATGTATCGATATTCCCATGGACTCAGTTATTTGCCGGGTTTATATCCATCTTGGTCAGTCCGTTTATTCTTCTTAGTTTTTCTACGAGCAGTATGAAGATCCCCTGCCGGCTTGCTAGGCCAGTCGCAGGATTAGGACAAAAATCTGACCATAGGTAGACCATCCCCTATGGCGAGCCATATCCCCGTTAGCTCATGACGTCGCGGTCATGGTTTCCCGGTCTCCACCACGTGGAGGTGGGGGTTGACTTGTGTATTCTGCGGGTCATCGGCAGGCTACTAGTTTTCGCTCTTCACCCCTCCTGGGAGAGGCTAGCCGATCCTAACCCTGCTGGCTGCAGGGCCAGGTGCAGTCCACACATTGTAGACCAAAGAAATAACAAACAGCCAAAATGTATGGGGTTGATTGCGACGTCTTGTAAAGGATATGCAACTAACTAGTGGGGTAAGCCTCTCAGAGAAAGAAGAGAACAATGACAGCTGATACAATTAAGACCTTGAGAAAGCTGCTCTATTAGGTCAAATGCTGGCAATTAGAGTTTTCCAGTGAGTAGTTTTTTTTTCGCAATCCTATTTACAGGACATCGCTGTCAATTCCAGCATTTTACCGCTGTTGTTTATGTCATGGCAAGATTACGCTCAGTAGTTTTCCATTGCTTTCTGAGCGACCGGCTCACATACCCCCGTAAGGAACTAACGCGACGCGATCCACTACCGAATCTCGCGCAGCTGCGTTACCTCACGTGAATATACAAGATTACGGAGAAAGTCAATAACTCCTTTGCCGAGGAGACTGACAGTGAGTATTTAAGGAGACATAATACATTTTAAAAAGATTTGTTAAGAGAAAAGTGGATGGCAAACCTGAAAGAGGAAGACAACTGTACGTGTGGGTGGACAACATCAACTGAAGGTCTGAAAGATGCTGGTCTTACTGCTCTGCGAAGAATATAAACAAACTTGCATTATGCATTTAAGCCCAACAGGCATTGAAAGAAAATAGTTGGGAAGCTCGACGAAAGGAAAGCAGGTACAAACAATAGTTTCAACCAAGATCTTTGTCAGCGACCAAATGAAGACGAATACTTAGCTGGAAAACTGAAGTGTCAATTTCAAAGATATACGATTTCACATGTTATCAGTAATCATATGTACCGTGATAGTGGTTGTCGTGACTGTACCGTGGTAGTGGTTGTCGTGACTGTTTTCAACGGCTGAAGACTAAAGTTTAATTTCCAAAGTAGCTGCCACGCAGTCTACGAGACAGATTTTTATTTCGCCTCTGTAGATAAAGACCAGGCCAATACCAGGAAATAGACCCAACGAATCGTGGCTTGTCAGATCCGCATTCGAACCCATCAACCGCTCCCGTTGAAAATAACCTTTCAGGGAAATCATTGTAGCCGATCTGTATTCTGAGAAGGCACTAGATTATAACGATAAGTAAATATGACTATTGTAGTCGAGTGGGTCCATTACTTTACTCTTATATGAACTGTGTAGCTGGCTGATTGTATCTCCATTTCGGTTAATTGTTTCAAGTATGCCATGGGATGATTAATCGTCTTAAGCGAATTCCCGTATCTGCCATGGGATCATGTATCGCCGAAATGTTGTCATTCCAAAATGTCTTCTCAATTAAAATATCAATGCAGTAGTTTTTCCCAAGCAACCACCTTTAATTTAACATATAGTAGAACACGTCTGCTATCATATTAATATCTTTTAAGTAATAACCATGACACGCCCTACTTACCATTTTCTGCCATCCATGTTTGTAAGGTCCAAACCTACCTATTGTTTGACACTGAATTTGTTAAAAAAGTAAGTTTGTATAAATCATATTCAATTTTATAGACATATTATATTATATTTATGATTGTAGTTGACAGGGCCTTGGTGAGACGTCGATCTCATCCAGGTCAGTCGGATAAACTTTCGATCTGTAGTCAGTCTAACCTGTCTCATTCTCGTTCATGCCCAGTGTGTTTTACATGGCCTGTTTCCACCCTTATGTTAGAGCACCCCTTCTCTTCTTCCACAGAACCCCGCCTTCAATCATTGTTCTTTCAAAGCCACTACGAAATTTCATGTGTCCAAAGCTCTTTTTTTTTTTTTTCCTTTTCTTTTTTCCAATTTCCGAGACATTTGGCTGTTTCTGAAACAGTGTTCTTGATGTTCAAACCTTGCAGAATGTCAATATATGACTTCTTCTTGTTCAATGATATTATAAGAATTTTTCTCTACACTTGTTAAGTTCAAGAGTTCCGAGTTTCTTCTTTAGTGAGTGCGAAATTACCCAAGAGGCGCATCCGTATGTTGGCACATAAAAGATGCATGTTCTATAAATGTTTACTTTAATGTGTTTGCTGTTGTTGTACAGTAGTCGTTTAGTATTGTTTAACCTCTGCATATTGCAATGCCCAATCTACTTCTGTAGCTGAGATTAAATGCCTGGGCAAGATGCTTTACTTACCAGAAAGAGAGAGAGAGAGAGAGAGAGAGAGAGAGAGAGAGAGAGAGAGAGAGAGAGAGAGAGAGAGAGAGAGAGAGAGAGAGAGTAAAACTGTATAGTTTAGGAAACGCGTTGGCTGTGTTAATTTAATCAGTGACGAAGGATACTATATCGCCAAATTTGACCTCCCAATTATACAGAAGGACAATAATATCGTCATACTACGACATTAGTGTTAATTGTTTTATTTCGTGGTATCTTCGGCAATGCAATGCTCAGTGAACGGATATTTACATTATAATACTAGTTCATATGATTGTGTGCCATGTTTGGTGCAAGCCTACTTGTTGGTTTGGAACTGAATCAGTTAAAAGATCCAAATGAAACAGATAGGTCTTTGTCAATTCTACGGAAATATGACAATCACAAACACCCGTAGCTATCGCGTTAACGAAGTTGATAGGAAACTACGCAGATAATGACATTAACACCGTGGGGGTGAGGTTTCCACTCCTGAGCTGGCCGACTCCTGAGTGTAAAAGAGATTGGCCTCATATATCTCCGTGTAGTCAGGCCAACGCAATGTGATGGTCATAACACGACATAGGAGGTCACCGCTTCGGGATACATTTTTGGTCAGTTTACTGACACATGTGCATTCTAGGATATACGTATAAGTATTTATGATTGTAACTGCCACATATCTACTAGGGGGCCTTCAAATGGAAACCTTAAAGGATTGTATTTGTTTAGGAGAATATATTCTGAAAAAGTAAAGAACACATATATTATTTTTTGACTGCGTTCAATGCGAGTCCTCCAGCGCCGTTAAATTGTTTGGATTCCTGTAGAAACATTGAGTCTGTGGTCACTCCTCGGTGTGCCTGACCCGGTGGTGAAAGGACTTTCACTGAAGTCGTGCCGTTTTAAAACTTTCTGCTCCACTCATACACTTCTGGACTGATAGGCATGTATTATCATACTGGAACCTCTCTATTCCCAGATGAATTTCTACAGGTTTCACCCCTTTCACTATTCAAAAAACGGATAACAAAACTCTGCTCCTCTTTGGCGCATGTCTAAAGTGAGGCGGCCATCTTTAAAATGTCCTTATGACGTCACTGTGTTCGTCTCCTCCGTGAGGGTACTTGCTTAAAACCCTTGACATCCTTAGCAACAATATTTACAGGTTATTGGCAGTGATTACTGTAATCTATATCACACTTTTAAGGTGTTCAATTTAAACTCCATCGTATTTGTTGCATTTTACATTATCATAATCAATAGCATGGCGCAGTTTGCTTATGACTGTTAACAGAGTACCCTGTTTTTTTTTACTTCGGATTATATTTGTATTTGATTACATGACTGGCTGGCTGTGGTTTCCAGGAGAGTTATCAGGGCAGAATGGGCATCTATTCAACCACACACCTGTAGCTGTGTGACTATACGTGGCATTGTCCTACTTGTAAACTCTGAATAGGTATGGGTATGGCCTGTCAACACCAGCACACAATGAATACGTTTCTTCTTCTTCTTCTTCTTCTTCTTCTTCTTCTTCTTCTTCTTCTTCTTCTTCTTCTTCTTCTTCTTCTTCTCCTTCTTCTTCTTCTTCTGCTTCTTCTTCTTCTTCTTCTTCTTCTTCTTCTTCTTCTTCTTCTTCTTCTTCTTCTTCTTCTTCTTCTTCTTCTTCTTCTTCTTCTTCTTCTTCGTCTTCTTCTTCTTCTTCTTCTTCTTCTTCTTCTTCTTCTTCTTCTTCTTCTTCTTCTTCTTCTTCTTCTTCTTCTTCTTCTACTATTACTACTACTACTACTACTACTACTACTACTACTACTACTACTGCTGCTGCTGCTGCTGCTGCTACTACTACTACTACTACTACTACTACTACTACTTCTTCTTCTTCCTCTTCTTCTTCTTGTACTCCTTCTGATGTCAACCCGATTGTATTTAAAGAAAGCAGCAGCCATCTTGAGATTGTTAACATCTCCATAGATTGTCACGATATACTGACCTACACTGACAATCACAATACACAATACACTGACAATCACGATACACTGTCCTACACTGACAATCACAATACACTGTCCTACACTGAGAATCAGGATACAATGTCCTACACTGACAATAACGATACACTGTCCTACACAGACAATCATGATACACTGTCCTACACTGACAATCATGACACACTGTCCTACACTGACAATCACGATACAATGCCCTACACTGACAATTACGATACACTGTCCTACACTGACAATCACAATACACTGCCCTACACTGACAATCAAACTACACTGCTGGAGACAGATCCGCCATAGTTTCTATTATTCATAGAATACTTCAACATATCATTCGATCCTCACTAATTGCCACACTACTTCTTCTACTGTTATTCAATTAGCACAAATTAACACACGCCGTGTCCACACGCAAACTGAAAGCCAGCATCCAGAATCTGTGCGATTGATTCCTCACATCCATGAAAACAGAATAACTGAAACATGATAAAGAGTGTGTGATGTGAACACGTCTTCAGTTTTGTCTGCGGCACGCTATGATCCCATGCCAACATATCTGGTTGGTGTGATCTCTTCAACACTTTTGGTCTGGGTCTAATAACTGGCGTATTATGTAAATGATTAATACTGATATACCTGCTATGTTTATTTACAATTGAATGACATTCACACATTTTGTTTATAACAAATAATATTGTTAAGTAGATGTTTCTGT
>JACEFZ010008536.1:242500-255000 GCA_014155875.1 Cepaea nemoralis
AAGGAGGTAGATGTGAGAGATGGCGGTAGATGTGGTAGATGGAGGTTGATAGATTAGAAGGTATATAGAAGGAGGTAGATGTGGTAGATGGAGGTTGATAGATTAGAAGGTATATAGAAGGAGGTAGATGTAGTAGAAGGAGGTTGATATAATAGAAGGTATATAGAAGGAGGTAGATGTAGTAGAAGGAGGTTGATATAATAGAAGGTATATAGAAGGAGGTAGATGTAGTAGAAGGAGGTTGATATAATAGAAGGTATATAGAAGGAGGTAGATGTAGTAGAAGGAGGTTGATATAATAGAAGGTATATAGAAAGAGGTGGATGTAGTAGAAGGAGGTTGATATAATAGAAGGTATATAGAAGGAGGTAGATGTAGTAGAAGGAGGTTGATAGATTAGAAGGTATATAGAAGGAGGTAGATGTGAGAGATGGCGGTAGATGTGGTAGAAGGTGGTGGTAAATGTGGTAGAAGGTGGTGGTTGAAGTAGTAGAAGGACATAGGTGTGGTAGATGGAGTTTGATAGATTAGAAGGTAATAATAATAATAATAATAATAATAATAAGTCTTTATTTTCAAAGGGTTAAGAATTGGGCACGCAGGCCCGTCTGACATTCTGCCCTTCTTCTCTATTTCCTCTCATACATTCTTTCATTCAACATCACTTATGAAGCAACTTTTGACAACAAAAGAACATTAAAACGCATGAAAAATAATCAATAACAAATGACTCACTGAGGCAGTGTTTAACATGGGCATTATAAATACCTAAGGAGGGTGTAACGTGCCATATATAAGGGAATGTTTTTTGGCTAGTTGTCGTTTGAGATAAGTTACCATTATTGTCTTTTTTGTGTTATTTGTTATGGGGGCATGTAGTCTGTACTAAGGTAGTGTTCAAACAGGTTGCGAATGTATGAATCATGATTAGTGGTGTCTTTGATTTCTTGTGGAAGATTGTTCCACAACTGAGCGGCAGAGTATGCTAAGCTTGTTTTATATAAGTCTATCCTAGGTTTAGGGACATGAAGTATATTTAGTCGTTCGCTATGTCTAGCGTTATATTTAAACAATGGCCAAAGGTAGCTTGGAGCATTTTGAAATAGGATTTTGTGAATTAGTTTGGTCTTATTAAAAAGCAGGCGCTTGTGGAGTGGCAGTAACCGGAGACGTTTATATAGGTTAGAATTTTCGGTAAGCTTTTCACCATTAATTAAACGCACTGCCCTTTTCTGGAGTGAATATAGGCGTTTTGTTATTGATTTGGAGCATCCATCCCAGACTGTGGAGCAGTAATCAATATGTGTTTGTATATGAGAAGTATAGAATATCTTTCTTGTGTTTTCGTCAAGGAAATTTTTAATTTTGGCAAGTTGGTATACTTTTTTGGCTATTTGTTTAACTAGAGCATGAACATGTGAGTTAAAAGTTAGATTTTGATCTATGATAACACCCAGTGTCTTGTGCTCGGTGACACTTTCTACAGGCGTGCTGCCAATGTGCAGCTGAAGAGTTCTCTGCGAGTTTAGAGTGTGAAGTCTTTGCCTGGTTCCTATTAACATAGACTTTGTTTTAGTAATGTTAATTTGCATGCGGTTTGCATGACTCCAGTTACCTACACTATTTATTTCCTGTTGCAAGGATAATTCTAGCACATTTCGATCAACAGCGTTCGTATATACTGTGCAGTCATCAGCAAATAGATCGCAGGATGACGACAGATTTAATGGAAGATCATTTATATAAATGGCAAATAATAGAGGGCCAAGAATAGACCCCTGAGGTACTCCAATATTAATGGTAATGGCTTGAGATAACACTTTATTGTGTGATACTACTTGCTTTCTGTCTAATAAGAATGATTTTATTAATGTCACTATATTAAAACTTACTTTCATTGTTTCTAGTTTTTTAATTAGAATAGTAAGATCTATCATATCGAATGCTTTCCTAAAGTCTATAAACACCGCTCCACATAGAGTATTGTTGTTAATATTTTGATGCCAGTTGTCTATCATGTTTGTTAGTGCCGTGTGGCAAGAATATTTTGGCCGAAATCCTGACTGACTGTCAACTATCAGTTTATGGCGAACTAAGTGATCTAGTGTTGTTTTGTGGATGTGCTTTTCTAGCGGTTTGGATAATGAGGATAATATGGAAATTGGTCTATAATTACTCATGAGACGATCGTCTAGAGGACCAGCTTTTAAATGAGGATACACTTTAGCGATTTTAAAGGCTGATGGGAAGTGACCTCTGGTTATACATTGATTATATATAAAAGTTAGTGACTCGCAGATCGCCGGTGCAGCATGGCGAAGGATCCGACTACTAATTCCATCTAGTCCTGATGAGTTATTGTTTTTTAGATTACGGAGATGAGTAAATACTTCAGTTGTCGTCATTAGCGGTATGTTGGAGGAAATGTGTCCATAGCATTTGTTCTCACAGAATGATGATAATAAAGATATGTCATGAGGCGCATCTGGTATTGCAGCCTTCAGTTGGTTTATGTCGGACTGAAAGTATCTACTGAATTGATCACATGTAACCTGATTTGATGGTAATGATTGTGATGATTTGTGTTTGTTTGTCAAGGTATTAATTGCTTTCCATATATCTTTAGTGTTGGTTTTATCTATTACTATGTTCTTAAAATAGTTTTTCTTTTCCTTCCGAATAACATATTGAACTTTGTTTCTCAGACTACGGTACATAGTTAGATCTCTATTTTTGTGAGCCCTGTCGCGATCTCTCATAAGTTCAACTACCTCCTGTGTGATCCACGGGGGCTTTGTGTGATGTTTAACACGAACTTCCTTAAATGGAACATGTTTATCAAATATACTTAGAAAGGTCTTTAGCCAGTGGTCCAGAGCATCGTCTGGGTCAGGAAGCTGGTAAACATAATCTAGAGATGAGTTGACCAAATCTTGTAAGAAGACGTCTCGATTGAAATTTTTGTAATTTCTATATTTTATGCTTATATGTTTGTGTTTGGGAGTTTTGGTGCCCCTTCTCGACCACGTGCAACATACTGGATAGTGATCGCTCATTGCATTGATAGGTACACTACATTCTGTGATGTTATCAGCACACGTAGTATAAATATGATCTATAAGTGTTGCAGATGATTTAGTGATTCTAGTGGCTTGTTTGACTAACTGTTGGAAATTATATGACTCTATTATGTTTTCCCATGTCTTGTTTGATTTGTTAGCGTCTATGTTGAAGTCACCTAGCAATATTATTTCCCTAGCATTACTAAAGACTACATCCATCATAGTGGTGAATTTTTCATACCAGATATTTCCTGCACTGGGGTTTCGATAAAGATAGCCAACTACTAGCGGTATGCAATTTTGAAGTTTAACCTCTATCCATACACACTCAATCTCACAGGTTTCAAAGTCTAGCCTGCGGTGGGCGTTAAGCGAGTTGGAAATATAAACTGCATTACCCGTCTCTTGTTTCTGATAGGGATCTCTTCTAATGGTTTTAAAACCTTTGATAGCGATGTCATCATCTGAGATGTTGCCATTTAATCGACTTTCGCTAACGCCAAACATGTGAAAATTTTGATTAAGTATAAGTGATAGTTCGGGCAGCTTCCCTAATAGATGGCATATGTTTACATGCCCGATTCTGAGCCCATTATTCCTGAGCCAGTGTTCGTACTTATTAGACATTTCAACAATGCGTAATCACAAGTTTAAAAGCAAAACACACACACACAAAGTGAATACAACTTACGTCCCTTATTACAAAACACACTCTAAAGTACAGAGAAACAGTAATATCTCTGTAAATATATAAAAATACGTACACAGATCCGTAAGGAAGAGCAGTGAAGACCCCCTCACTCACCGTGAAAACACAATTAGAGTTATTATAAAAGCTATACAGCTAAGTACTATCAATTAATATAAAGTCAAAACCAGTCAATGTTTGTAGTAACTTATAACCTAATACGTTACTAGATCAAGTTATAACCAAATATGCAGATAAACGTTTAAGGAGAGGCTCTTTCTTGTACCGAGATCCGGTGTAGCTTTGTGCTAAGTTGCTAGTAAATACCAGGTTGTGTTGGTTGTTGGTATAGCGACATTATAAGTGCTTGACGAAGTGTAGCTGGGCTATACCGTGTGAGGTGCAACCATTCTGGATTACAATTAAATAGGTACTGATGATGTCTCATGGGTATGTAATGACTACCAACTAGAGCCTCTGGTTGGTGGCTAACAGGAGGTTGTGCTGGCACGTCGTTGTTGCTGAGAGTCGGATCCTTTCTGGGGAGAATAGGAATCATATCTTCGTAATTATTACCCTCCTGTGTGAAAGACGACGTATTTAACGGACTTGGTGTTGTGGTAGTGTCCCGTCTGGCTTGGATTTCAGGTGCAGTGGTTATGAGTGGTCTGCACACTTCTGTCCCATTGGTACTTGATGTAACGGGAGTATGTCGTCTGGCTTGAGTTTCAGGAGTAGCTAAAAGTGTCCGGCGCGATCCCGTATTGGATGTATGGTATGTCCGTTCTGGATATTTTAAATTCTTGGCGAGAAAACTGGTGCCCAATGTAGATAAATGTATTTGATCCTTGTAAAGACTCTTTTTTGGTGCACCAGCCTGTGAAGTGAATGATGCTGTATTGTTGATGAATTGTATCTTGTTTTGAGTACAGAACTTCTGCAACATGTTGTTATTTATGTCAGCTAGACGGCGCTGGTGTCCATAACTCGGTGATATGATGGAGGAGAAGAAAGTGGATGAGTTAGGAAAAGTGTGACGTAATCCGTTCAAGAGTGCCAGCAGTTGAGACCCTGTGATTTGTTGGTTGTTCATGGTGTCGGTGATGCCAATATGTACGCTTGCCCTTCTGACGCTATGATTTACAACCAACCTGCTAATCTTGTCTGTTAGCCGGTCTACACCAGCCCCAGGCAGTGGGATTATTGAAACAATGTCTTTGTCTGATGTGGCCATCCTGTCGCTGTATAAACCTTTCATTAAGGAATCGCCTAGTATAATATGTGTACAGTCAGGTCGTGCTGTCTGTACATGTTGGTTGTCAGCACGTCTCGACCGTTGTTTCATCCATTTCCGATTATCAGCAGTCTTTATGTCTCCATGTGGTTCTCCCGATGTATCTTGTTGGCTTGTCTTGCCCGTTTGCAGCATGTTAAAGCACTGTAAGTTTTCTGGTGACTTTTCTTGAAATACTTCAAACCTATTGCTTATTTTGACGTCAATGGGGTAGACTGCTTGTTGTTGTTTATCTTCGTCTGCACATTGAGGTGTTTGTTGTTTTTTATCTTCCTCTGCGCGTTGAGTTGTTTTCATAGTGATTATCTGTTCTGGGTGGGATTTAGCTTCCCCAAGATTTCCCAAGGATGAAGCGGTTGCTTGAGAATTACATGCTTCTTCGGTTTGGTTTGTAGAGGACGCATTCTGTAAGATTTGAACTGTATTTCTCAGCAGCAAATTTTCGTCTCGCAGGAGTGCGACTTCTGTCTTGAGAGCATTGTAATCACTGCTTATCTTGTTGTTTGCTTCAATGTTGGTTGAAACAGTGACAATGAGCGCCTTTAGTGATTGTTCTAGTTCCTCAATGCGCTGTTTACAGTCGCACGAATGTCCATTGATAGTTAAGATGCTATTGTTATCTGAGGCAGGTACTTCTTCAACAATGTCAACATTGGGTTCTATGTTGTTTTGGATACGCTCCATTGAGTATTCAATAGCCAAGAGCGCTGGTGGGTTGGCAGGCCTCGTGTTGATGTTGTCATGTACACTCATCGTATGAGTAGATTCGGTGAATGTCTGTGTCGAGTTTTCAAGTTCAACAAAATCTACTTTTAGCCAGGAATTAATGTTTTCATTACTGCCCTGTGTCATGAGTTTATTTTTACTGCGGTACAAATGTATCGTAATCACTGGCGTCGTAATCAGATCCTCAACGTGGGCCCCGTGCTTATCTTGCCTGTGTTCAATTAGTTCAAGCCTGTAGTAGTTGAGTAGGCAAGTTCGGAATGCCTCATAATAGAGTGTGTTGTTGAAGGAAACAGTAACACACTGTCCTGAGTTGGTGTGTTTGACGACTAGGCCGTTGGGATTTATGCACTTGGATAGCTTATTCTTCACGGCCCTCTCTTTGTTTAGTGTGTAAATTTTATTGACAGCCGATCGTAAACCTGAGCGAGTCCTTTCACCATTCACTTCCAATACGGAGCACTCTCCTTCCCCTGAAGGAGGTTGATGTATGAGAAAGAGGTAGATTTGATAGAAAGAGATAGTTGTTGTAGAAGGAGGTAGATGTGGTAGAATGAGGTAGATATGTAGAAAGAGGTATATGTGGTAAAGTAATATAGATGTGTCAAAAGGATGTAGATGTGGTAGAAGAGGTAGATATTGTAGAAGCAGGCAGATGTAAAAGATGTAGGTAGATGTAATATAAGCAGGGAGATGTAATAGAGGTAGGTAGATGTAATAGAGGTAGGTAGATGTAATAGAGGTAGGTAGATGTAATAGAGGTAGGTAGATGTAATAGAGGTAGGTAGATGTAATAGAGGTAGGTAGATGTAATAGAGGTAGGTAGATGTAATAGAGGTAGGTAGATGTAATAGAGGTAGGTAGATGTAATAGAGGTAGGTAGATGTAATAGAAGCAGGGAGATGTAATAGAGGCAGGTAGATGTAATAGAAGCAGGTAGATGTAATAGAGGTAGGTAGATGTAATAGAGGTAGGTAGATGTAATAGAGGTAGGTAGATGTAATAGAGGTAGGTAGGTGTAATAGAGGTAGGTAGATGTAATAGAGGTAGGTAGATGTAATAGAGGTAGGTAGATGTAATAGAGGTAGGTAGATGTAATAGAGGTAGGTAGATGTAATAGAAGCAGGGAGATGTAATAGAGGTAGGTAGATGTAATAGAAGCAGGGAGATGTAATAGAAGCAGGTAGATGTAATAGAGGTAGGTAGATGTAATAGAGGTAGGTAGATGTAATAGAGGTAGGTAGATGTAATAGAGGTAGGTAGATGTAATAGAGGTAGGTAGATGTAATAGAGGTAGGTAGATGTAATAGAGGTAGGTAGATGTAATAGAGGTAGGTAGATGTAATAGAGGTAGGTAGATGTAATAGAGGTAGGTAGATGTAATAGAAGCAGGTAGATGTAATAGAAGCAGGTAGATGTAATAGAGGTAGGTAGATGTAATAGAGGTAGGTAGATGTAATAGAGGTAGGTAGATGTAATAGAGGTAGGTAGATGTAATAGAAGCAGGTAGATGTAATAGAAGCAGGTAGATGTAATAGAGGTAGGTAGATGTAATAGAGGTAGGTAGATGTAATAGAGGTAGGTAGATGTAATAGAGGTAGGTAGATGTAATAGAGGTAGGTAGATGTAATAGAGGTAGGTAGATGTAATAGAGGTAGGTAGATGTAATAGAGGTAGGTAGATGTAATAGAGGTAGGTAGATGTAATAGAGGTAGGTAGATGTAATAGAAGTAGGTAGATGTAATAGAGGTAGGTAGATGTAATAGAAGCAGGTAGATGTAATAGAGGCAGGTAGATGTAATAGAGGTAGGTAGATGTAATAGAGGCAGGTAGATGTAATAGAAGCAGGTAGATGTAATAGAGGTAGGTAGATGTAATAGAAGTAGGTAGATGTAATAGAGGCAGGTAGATGTAATAGAAGTAGGTAGATGTAATAGAGGTAGGTAGATGTAATAGAGGTAGGTAGATGTAATAGAGTAGGTAGATGTAATAGAGGTAGGTAGATGTAATAGAGGTAGGTAGATGTAATAGAGGCAGGGAGATGTAATAGAGGCAGGTAGATGTAATAGAGGCAGGTAGATGTAATAGAGGCAGGTAGATGTAATAGAGGCAGGTAGATGTAATAGAGGCAGGTAGATGTAATAGAGGCAGGGAGATGTAATAGAGGCAGGTAGATGTAATAGAGGCAGGGAGATGTAATAGAGGCAGGTAGATGTAATAGAGGCAGGTAGATGTAATAGAGGCAGGTAGATGTAATAGAGGCAGGTAGATGTAATAGAGGCAGGTAGATGTAATAGAGGCAGGTAGATGTAATAGAGGCAGGGAGATGTAATAGAGGCAGGTAGATGTAATAGAGGCAGGTAGATGTAATAGAGGCAGGTAGATGTAATAGAGGCAGGGAGATGTAATAGAGGCAGGTAGATGTAATAGAGGCAGGTAGATGTAATAGAGGCAGGGAGATGTAATAGAGGCAGGTAGATGTAATAGAGGCAGGGAGATGTAATAGAGGCAGGTAGATGTAATAGAGGTAGGTAGATGTAATAGAGGTAGGTAGATGTAATAGAGGTAGGTAGATGTAATAGAGGTAGGTAGATGTAATAGAGGTAGGTAGATGTAATAGAGGTAGGTAGATGTAATAGAGGTAGGTAGATGTAATAGAGGTAGGTAGATGTAATAGAGGTAGGTAGATGTAATAGAGGTAGGTAGATGTAATAGAGGTAGGTAGATGTAATAGAGGTAGGTAGATGTAATAGAGGTAGGTAGATGTAATAGAGGTAGGTAGATGTAATAGAAGTAGGTAGATGTAATAGAGGTAGGTAGATGTAATAGAGGCAGGTAGATGTAATAGAGGCAGGTAGATGTAATAGAAGCAGGTAGATGTAATAGAGGTAGGTAGATGTAATAGAGGTAGGTAGATGTAATAGAGGTAGGTAGATGTAATAGAATCAGGTAGATGTAATAGAGGTAGGTAGATGTAATAGAGGTAGGTAGATGTAATAGAAGCAGGTAGATGTAATAGAGGCAGGTAGATGTAATAGAGGTAGGTAGATGTAATAGAGGCAGGTAGATGTAATAGAGGCAGGTAGATGTAATAGAGGCAGGTAGATGTAATAGAGGCAGGTAGATGTAATAGAGGCAGGTAGATGTAATAGAAGCAGGTAGATGTAATAGAGGCAGGTAGATGTAATAGAGGCAGGTAGATGTAATAGAGGCAGGTAGATGTAATAGAGGTAGGTAGATGTAATAGAGGTAGGTAGATGTAATAGAGGTAGGTAGATGTAATAGAGGTAGGTAGATGTAATAGAGTAGGTAGATGTAATAGAGGTAGGTAGATGTAATAGAGGTAGGTAGATGTAATAGAGGTAGGTAGATGTAATAGAGGTAGGTAGATGTAATAGAGGTAGGTAGATGTAATAGAGGTAGGTAGATGTAATAGAGGTAGGTAGATGTAATAGAGGTAGGTAGATGTAATAGAGGTAGGTAGATGTAATAGAGGTAGGTAGATGTAATAGAGGTAGGTAGATGTAATAGAGGTAGGTAGATGTAATAGAGGTAGGTAGATGTAATAGAGGTAGGTAGATGTAATAGAGGTAGGTAGATGTAATAGAGGTAGGTAGATGTAATAGAGGTAGGTAGATGTAATAGAGGTAGGTAGATGTAATAGAGGTAGGTAGATGTAATAGAGGTAGGTAGATGTAATAGAGGTAGGTAGATGTAATAGAGGTAGGTAGATGTAATAGAGGTAGGTAGATGTAATAGAGGTAGGTAGATGTAATAGAGGTAGGTAGATGTAATAGAGGTAGATGTAATAGAGGTAGGTAGATGTAATAGAGGTAGGTAGATGTAATAGAGGTAGGTAGATGTAATAGAGGTAGGTAGATGTAATAGAGGTAGGTAGATGTAATAGAGGCAGGTAGATGTAATAGAGGTAGGTAGATGTAATAGAGGTAGGTAGATGTAATAGAGGTAGGTAGATGTAATAGAGGTAGGTAGATGTAATAGAGGTAGGTAGATGTAATAGAGGTAGGTAGATGTAATAGAGGTAGGTAGATGTAATAGAGGTAGGTAGATGTAATAGAGGTAGGTAGATGTAATAGAGGTAGGTAGATGTAATAGAGGTAGGTAGATGTAATAGAGGTAGGTAGATGTAATAGAGGTAGGTAGATGTAATAGAGGTAGGTAGATGTAATAGAGGTAGGTAGATGTAATAGAGGTAGGTAGATGTAATAGAGGTAGGTAGATGTAATAGAGGTAGGTAGATGTAATAGAGGTAGGTAGATGTAATAGAGGTAGGTAGATGTAATAGAGGTAGGTAGATGTAATAGAGGTAGGTAGATGTAATAGAGGTAGGTAGATGTAATAGAGGTAGGTAGATGTAATAGAGGTAGGTAGATGTAATAGAGGTAGGTAGATGTAATAGAGGTAGGTAGATGTAATAGAGGTAGGTAGATGTAATAGAGGTAGGTAGATGTAATAGAGGTAGGTAGATGTAATAGAGGTAGGTAGATGTAATAGAGGTAGGTAGATGTAATAGAGGTAGGTAGATGTAATAGAGGTAGGTAGATGTAATAGAGGTAGGTAGATGTAATAGAGGTAGGTAGATGTAATAGAGGTAGGTAGATGTAATAGAGGTAGGTAGATGTAATAGAGGTAGGTAGATGTAATAGAGGTAGGTAGATGTAATAGAGGTAGGTAGATGTAATAGAGGTAGGTAGATGTAATAGAGGTAGGTAGATGTAATAGAGGTAGGTAGATGTAATAGAGGTAGGTAGATGTAATAGAGGTAGGTAGATGTAATAGAGGTAGGTAGATGTAATAGAGGTAGGTAGATGTAATAGAGGTAGGTAGATGTAATAGAGGTAGGTAGATGTAATAGAGGTAGGTAGATGTAATAGAGGTAGGTAGATGTAATAGAGGTAGGTAGATGTAATAGAGGTAGGTAGATGTAATAGAGGTAGGTAGATGTAATAGAGGTAGGTAGATGTAATAGAGGTAGGTAGATGTAATAGAGGTAGGTAGATGTAATAGAGGTAGGTAGATGTAATAGAGGTAGGTAGATGTAATAGAGGTAGGTAGATGTAATAGAGGTAGGTAGATGTAATAGAGGTAGGTAGATGTAATAGAGGTAGGTAGATGTAATAGAGGTAGGTAGATGTAATAGAGGTAGGTAGATGTAATAGAGGTAGGTAGATGTAATAGAGGTAGGTAGATGTAATAGAGGTAGGTAGATGTAATAGAGGTAGGTAGATGTAATAGAGGTAGGTAGATGTAATAGAGGTAGGTAGATGTAATAGAGGTAGGTAGATGTAATAGAGGTAGGTAGATGTAATAGAGGTAGGTAGATGTAATAGAGGTAGGTAGATGTAATAGAGGTAGGTAGATGTAATAGAGGTAGGTAGATGTAATAGAGGTAGGTAGATGTAATAGAGGTAGGTAGATGTAATAGAGGTAGGTAGATGTAATAGAGGTAGGTAGATGTAATAGAGGTAGGTAGATGTAATAGAGGTAGGTAGATGTAATAGAGGTAGGTAGATGTAATAGAGGTAGGTAGATGTAATAGAGGTAGGTAGATGTAATAGAGGTAGGTAGATGTAATAGAGGTAGGTAGATGTAATAGAGGTAGGTAGATGTAATAGAGGTAGGTAGATGTAATAGAGGTAGGTAGATGTAATAGAGGTAGGTAGATGTAATAGAGGTAGGTAGATGTAATAGAGGTAGGTAGATGTAATAGAGGTAGGTAGATGTAATAGAGGTAGGTAGATGTAATAGAGGTAGGTAGATGTAATAGAGGTAGGTAGATGTAATAGAGGTAGGTAGATGTAATAGAGGTAGGTAGATGTAATAGAGGTAGGTAGATGTAATAGAGGTAGGTAGATGTAATAGAGGTAGGTAGATGTAATAGAGGAAGGTAGATGTAATAGGAGCAGGTAGATGTGGCGGAAAAGAAGCAGAAATTGACAGATCCAGGTATCAGTTTCACACTGGGTTAGAAAAAGTAGCATCGTTCCTACAAGTTAAAACGGGGATCTACCAAGAAGACTGGTCACAGGACATTCGTGACACACTGATGACACTGAGCGTGAACATGGAAGTGGCAGTGGAATCGGAAACAGGTGGAAAGTCTGCAATACTGGTCATTAAAGAAGCAAATAGAAGTATGGTGCCTATTATAAGAACGTGTCTCTTGGACATCCGCGAGCAGACATTCTGGAGATCATCTAGTACGTGGACACATCTCTCTGAGTTCCGCGCGAAGGTTTCTTAGCATCCGTAGGCACGTCGTAGATTGGCCTCCTGACGATGGGGGGCCAATGACCAACCTCCTGAATAAGGAGGAAAGTGACTAACTGACCGACCGACCGACTGACAGACCGACTGACCGACTGACTGACCTTCATCATCATCATCATCATCATCATCATCATCATCATCATCATCATCATCATCATCATCATCATCGCCATCCTCCTCATCATCATCATCATCGTCATCATCACCATCCCCACCATCATCATCATCATCATCACCATCATCATCATCACCACCACCACCACCATCATCATCATCATCATCATCATCATCATCATCATCATACCTTGACAAACAAACACAAATCATCACTATTGTTACCATCAAATCATTTTACATGTGATAAATTCAGTAGTTTCTTTCAGTCCGACATAAACTAACTAAAAGCTGCAGTACCAGATGTGCCTCGTGACATATCTTT
>JACEFZ010008536.1:260000-280000 GCA_014155875.1 Cepaea nemoralis
CTCACACTCATTCACTCCCACAGACAGACACTCTCACTCATTCACTCTCCAGCTCACTCATTCGCTCTCACTCTCACTCATTCACTCTCCCGCTCACTCATTCACCCTCACGCTCACTCATTCACTCTCACGCTCACTCATTCACTCTCCCGCTCATTCATTCACTCTCACTCATTCACTCTCCCGCTCACTCATTCACTCTCACGCTCAATCATTCACTCTCCCGCTCACTCATTCACTCTCACGCTCACTCATTCACTCTCACGCTCACTCATTCACTCTCACGCTCACTCATTCACTCTCACGCTCACTCATTCACTCTCACGCTCACTCATTCTGTCTCTCATTCACACTCACTCACTCTCTCACTCAAACTACAGTAATGAACATAAGTTTAGATTATACATGATAAAATCAAATGGTATTTAACTTATAATATGACAGATGAGAATACACAAACATATGGATTCGCGTGTTACATAACATGCGTGTTACATGACATGCATCTGCTCAGCTCTCTCTCTCTCTCTCTCTCTCTCTCTCTCTCTCTCTCTCTCTCTCTCTCTCCCTCTCTCTCTCACTCTCTCTCTCTGTATTCTTTCATATACACACACTCACACGCATGCGTACGCTCACACACACACACACATCATGATGTATCAGGTCATTTTCAGAACGCCGCTCTGATTGCGGTGTACTGAACAATTCTCGAACTGTCATGATTTCCTGACCTCACGTATTTTCACAAGTTTACCTCCATACATCCAAGATGCTTCAAGCTGTTTAACAGGGATCTTTATTTTATTTCTATTTAAGGTACCGAGAATGATGCAAACTAATACAGAAGACGATTTATTTGGGGTTGTGTGTGTGTTTTGTTCTTTCACTTTGATTTAGCATGCCCCAATGTATAAGAACCCACGTTCTTAAACTTCGCGTGTGCTGATGCCAAGATAGCGGTTTCAACCCCCTACACCGGTCAGTTTTAACTAAAATGTTGACTTCTCGTCCTTGACTTGGGGACGTATTTTACAAGTACCTCATAAGTCGGAGTGGGTACGCCTGGTGGCAAGGGACACTGATAATAGGGTACAGTCCAGTGCACTAGAAGTAATTGCATGTATATCGACTACGCTTGAGTTCAAAGCGAGCTAGTGAACGAATAAAACATATTCTAAGTTTGGTGCTAAGTTTAATTATTGTCCGTACTTCCACAAAATTGCTAGTGTTATAACAACTACTATTGGCTTTTATATTACAATTTTTATATCTTTGGCAGACCTACATCTGTGTCTACTGTCGTCTAAAAACTGTCAACTGCCATCCATTGTCTATAATATAGGGTGTATTTTATATGACTGTGCAGGGTTTGAAAATATTGCCGGTCCAAGATTTGTATTCACCCTCTGTAAAGGAAATAATAGGAAAATACAAAACCTGGACAGGCACAATTTTCAAGCACTGCACAGTCATTAAAAATACACCCTGTACCTTACGGTGTAGGACACATAGGTCTTGAACCTGAGGAATTAAGGCGCCTAGCTTGTGCTTGTCGCCGCCAACTGATACTTACAACACATGTTTAGACTTCATGAGTAATATGATTTTGCAGCTAAAGTTTGTTGGAAAGTTGAGTTGAGCTGAGCTAAGAAACGACACCATCGCACTCAGGATATTCCCATACGCGATTCGTCTCATCTTTCAACAGCCAGCGAAGAGTCACATTTTCTCGACGTTGGCTGCTGTCAAAGATATCGAGCACAAAGCTCTGTCAACGTCTCACTTATTACTCGTTCGTCGTGGATGTGACAGCGACAGTAGAAACATGCATACACAAAGGTGTCAAGGCAGAATGCATGTAAAAACTAATATTATTTATTTACCGCACATGGTGGCGTTGGCACATGGAATACATTCATGTATATGATACAATATGGATACGATTAAATATTCAGCCACAAAAGAGCATTCATGCTTTCATAACGCAGTTCTGTCTCACACACAGCGCATCGGCAAATCACTGCCTCATTCGCTCAGCAGAGGCAAGCTTTCTTGTCGGCAATCAGTACATTCGCTCGCCAAACCACACGCACCCTTCCTCTATCACGGTCCTGTCCAGTCTGAATCTCTCTAGCCCTCAGTCCTGTGGTCACGTGGAGTGTGACCCCGTGTGGTCCGTAATAATCGTGCTACGTCCGATGTCTCGGTATTCTGGCTGTCGTCCCGTCCTCACCCCGTCTGTTGCTGACTGGTGTCTCAGGACATTCAGTGCAAGGTTGTACTGTTTACTCAGGGACATTGTCCTGTCTATGTCCTTATGTCCTCATATCCTGTCTGTAGAGGGATCCTCTAGTCCCGTCTATGTCCTACCCATGTCCAGTCCGTGGCATACTTATGTCGTGTCCTTGTCATATGTCCTCTCTGAACTCTCAGGACGCTGACAGCACGCACTCTGTTTCTTCGAGGATAATTCTTTTATTTTCCTTTGAAAAGCAATTTCTCAAGCCAAACCTTCTTTACTCGTCTTTAATGATCATGGTAGGCTACAGCGTTAGTGGCCTCTGATGACCTGCATTGCAGGCAACAGCGTTGGTGGCTTATGAATGGTTAGGGTCTATAGCCAATCATCTCTTCAAGACCTAGCTGGATCTTCTATTCAGGGTATTTACACAGTGGTCAAAGGTAATGAGAGAGAGAGAGAGAGAGAGAGAGAGAGAGAGAGAGAGAGAGAGAGAGAGAGAGAGAGAGAGAGAGAGATTGTTGTATATCCTTTACAGGACGTCGCAGTCATCCACAGCATTTCTTTCCTGTTTGTGAATTCTTGGCAAGTTTACGTTCAATAGTTTGTATTTCCTGTCTGAATGACTGGAACTAAAGCATTTTATAAACACCAACGCAGGGCGGTCTGCTGCCAAATCGCAGCTGTGTTTCGAACGCGGTATGCGGGATTTCGAACTGCGTCTGTAACACCTTCCCTACAGAGTGGACTAAAAGATTATAAGAGAGTTGATATTTTGGCCCCCAAAAAATTACAGCAATCTTGAGTATATAGAATAAAGAAAAGACACGTTTATTTATGTGTTGTTTTTTTTTTGTTTTTTTGTGTGTGTTTTTTTTTGCATTCCCTTTTCTTGAACTCAAGCGTAATCCATACACGTGCTACTACTTCTAGTGGCACTGGACTAATTAATGCGTGTGGATTAGCTTCCCCTATTGCCAGTGTCCCTCGCCAGGTGAATAATTTGGGTCAAATATGGAAGGTCTCTACAGGCTGATACTATGCTTAGAGAAGCATCTTGATTTCTCTCATTTATCATCCCGTGTTGAGAAAGCTAGGGAACAGACTGAGAACCCGTATGTGGATAGAATCATATAGAAGGGGATCAGCAGGGGCTCTGGGCGAATCTCAAAACTGAGAGGGAAGACCAGGAGAACTTTCAGTCAGATAGCGATGAGAAAAATTAGCAATATGACTATTCGCTGGCAGTTGAACGAGGACACGCAGCGGGTTTGGGAATGTCACGAATGCAGCGATGTCAGTGCTTAGCTCGACTCAACAGAAAAATATGGTTTAAAAGGTCAGATTTCCAACCTTATTGCATCTGGTTTTATCCCAAAGCACGAACGAACGAACGGACTTTATTTTCAAAGGGTAGCAAATTGGGCACGTAGGCCCGTCTTACATTAAGCCCTTCCAATCACTCAACTTTCGTTCATCAATAGTGCTTAAACATTCACATAAAAAAACATTGTCAAATGAATGTTGTAAACATAAACAATGCATATTACCATGTTATGAGACACATCCCCCACCCATCCCCCATCTACGCACACACCTCCAGCCACACATACATTCCCTCACCCACACATTCCACACCCACACACACCACCCGCCTACACACATCTCCCCACTCACCCACACACACACATCTCCCACCCAACACACATACCCCACACAGATATCCCCCACCTACACACACACAACCCCAGGCACACATACTTGCACCCGCCCACCCATCACTCACCCACACATTCCCCACCTACACACATCTCCCCACCCACCCACATACACATCCTCCACCCATCCTATAACCCACAAACACTCACTCAATCACATATACTCCATCACAGACCCACAGACCCCCAACCACCCAGCCAAACACACATCCCGCAACCGCACATCCCCCACCCAGACACAGACATATTCCCGCCTACCCACACACAAAACTCGCACCCACGCACACAATCATCCCCCACCCACCCACACATCACACACACACACACACACAAACACCCACCAATCCTCCAATCTACAGAGACTCAACCACCCATACATCCTCCACCCTCCCATACAATAAATGGCAGATAGATAGGTAGGTAGGTGGGTAGGTAGGTAGGTAAATAGGTAGGTGAGTAGGCTGGCAGGTATAGCTATAAAATTTATGTCAGCATGTGACACGCTTTCTGGGGATATATCGCTACGCCCATATTTCTATAGACTAGGCGGCACTCCGTGGGTCATGTTAACGTCATGCTGGTCGCCTATACTTCCCAAGACATTTTGTTGGCAACCATACTCGGCTGGATCCACCGATCAACCTATTTTTGTTGGCACCCATACTCATCTGGGTCCACCTATCAACCTATATTTGTTGGCACCCATACTCGGCTGGGTCCAACTATCAACATATTTTTGTTGGCACCCATACTCGGCTGGGTCCACCTATCAATCTATTTTTGTTGTAACCCATACTCGGCTGGGTCCACCGATCAACCTATTTTTGTTGGCACCCATACTCATCTGGGTCCACCTATCAACCTATATTTGTTGGCACCCATACTCGGCTGGGTCCAACTATCAACATACTTTTGTTGGCACCCATACTCGGCTGGGTCCATCTATCAACCTATTTTTGTTGGCACCCATACTCGGCTGGGTCCACCTATCAACCTATTTTTGTTGGCATCCATACTCTTCTGGTTCCACCTATCAACCGATTTCTGTTGTCACCCATACTCGGCTGGGTCCACTTATCAACCTGTATAAATATTAAAATCTCCCTTTTATGGATTGAACTGCCCTGCCGCTAAGCAACCGAAGTTCTCATTCAAATGTCTAGTGTGTATGTGTGCGTGCTTGCGTGCGTGCGTGTGTGCGTGTGTGTGTGCGTGTGTGTGTGTGTGTGTTCGTGCGTGCGCGTGCGTGCGTGCGTGCGTGCGTGAGTGTGTGTGTGTGTGTGTGTGTGCGTGCGTGCGTGTGTGTGTGTGTATCTCTGACACGAGCTTATCTGGGTTGTTCTCTTCCTTTCATTAAAGTACTGTGATTAGCATCGACCTATATGGCGTAGGATTGATAAAAGTAGTTTCATAATCCTGAAATGCCTTGTTGAATGAAATGATAATTGGCTGATTGTCATTGATAAACCAATTTTATGGTTAACACTTAAATAAGCACACATGTAGAAGTAGAAGAAAGAAGTAGAGACTGGAGGACGCACTAGACAACATAACAATTGAAAGCTATAGTTACCGACCGGGATTCGAAAGCAAGAGGTAGACAACGATACAAGTGGGAGAATACCACACACATACACACAATACTCACACACACACAAATACACACATACATACACACACATACATACACACACATATATACACATACATGCATACATACATACATACATACATACATACATACATACATACATACATACATACATACATACATACATACATACATACATACATACATACATACATACATACATACATACATACATACATACATACATACATACATACATACATACATACATACATACATACATACATACATACATACATACATACATACATACATACATACATACATACATACATACATACATACATACATACATACATACATACATACATACATACATACATACATACATACATACATACATACATACATACATACATACATACATACATACATACATACATGCATGCATGCATGCATGCATGCATGCATGCACGCACGCACGCACGCACGCACGCACGCAGACAGACAGACAGACAGACAGACAGATAGGCAGACAGACAGACAGACAGACAGACAAACAGACAGACAGACAGGCACAAGCACAGGCACAGGCATACACACATACACACATACACACAAACACACAAAGACACAAACACACAAACACACCTACATACCTACACATCTACACACCTACACACCCACACTCATACACTCCTACACACATACACACATACACACACTCATACACAAACACACACACACACACACACATACACACACATGCCACCCACTCACATATCCTCCACCCGTCCCATTAGTCACCAACAATCACCCACCCACATATCCTCCTACACCCAGAGAACACAGAAGAAGAACCATCTACATATCTAACTATTAGAGAACTCCTGTTTGCGGACGACCAAGCACTAATAGCAAAATCAGAAGCTGAATTACAAGACTACATGAATAGTCTAAACGAAATGTATAGTGACCATAACATGCAAATTAGCACAAGCACAACAGAGGTAATGACTATAACTAAAGAAGAAAATATTCTTACCATGGTCTGGTAAGAATGAGACAACGAGGTGTGACGAGGGGATCTGACCGACGCACGGCGCTCGGAGGAAAGGCGAGACAGACATATAATCAGATTGCTACTGGAACTATTAGTGTTGGAACTCTTCGCTGGCTGCTGAGGATGGGGACGGAGCGCTTATGGGAATGTCCTGAATGCTGTGATGTCGGTTCCTAAATCAATCAATCAATCAAAGAAGAAAAAAACAACAACAATTCACCCGAACGAATATCCATTGAAACAAGTAAAGAGTTTCAAGTACCTTGGAAGTGTAATATCATCAGATGGCAGATCAGAAGACGAGATCGAAAATAGATGCAATAAGGCAAACCAACTCATTGGACAAGTGGCACCAATACTAAAGAACAAACATGTATCAATAACTACTAAGAAAACACTTTACAATACAATCTTCCTACCAACTCTATGCTACCAATGCCAAACCTGGACAATGACAGAAAAAGAGACATGAGATTCCTGAGAAGAATACTCAACGCATCAAGAAGAGATAAGATCAGAAATGAAGAAATCAGGAGCAAAGTGGGGGTTAAAGAAGAACTAGATTTTATTATAAAGCAGCAAGTCAAATGGTTTGCCCATGCAAGTAGGTTACCAGTCAACATACCACAACAAGAAATGATGTACAGACCAGGTGGAAACACAGAAAGAGGCCGACCGCGTAAATGTTGGACGGAGGGAATAGCAGAGTCCATGGGAATATCAATACATGAAGCCCATAATCGGGCACTCTCACGATGTTTATACTTCACCTCGACACCGCAAGTTACAAGAGGAACTTGATGTGATGAGATGAGATGAGATGAGATGTGATGAGATGTGATGAGATGAGATGTGATGAGATGAGATGTGATGAGATGAGATGTGATGAGATGTGATGAGATGAGATGAGATGAGATGAGATGAGATATTGGTCACACTACACACGTCTATTTACATTACAGAATTTCATGCGTCGCCTTTCTGTATGGGATTTTCCATTCCTAGTTCACGTGGCTTCTCCTTTTATTTCGTTTGTTACTATCAATTTAATGGTATGTAATAATCATAATATTTAACATATTAAAACATTAAATTAGTAATATTCTATTTAAGTAGACTGGGTTATAATTGAGATATACAATGTTTTTCTAATTTCAGTTAATGTTGTTTTTGCATTTTCTCCCCTGCTCCCTTATGTTCACCAAATGGATGTGTGTTAAATTTTTCCATTCTAAACTGAGCAGTTTCTATATTCATTCTAATCCTGCCTTTTTATTTATAAATTATCAATCAATCAATCAATCAATATTATCAATAGGTGACATAAAATTATTAGTATTTTGCCTGTTGTGTGGGTGTTCGTCTATTTAAGAATATTTGTCTTTGTTAAATATGGCTTAATCTGGCTTTTTAATGCTCAAGAGCTATTTTGGGATGTTAACAAAATCAATGTAACTATTTAATCATCTTTAAATATCTGCTGTCATTTAGAATATCGGTTGTCAGTATGGCCGAATGATAAGATCGCTCGTTCTTAAATACCTAGAGTGTTGATATCCAGGTAGCGGTTTCAACCCCTACACCGCTCATTTGAATCAAAATGTTGACTTCTCGTCCTTGACTTAGGGACGTAAATTACAAGTGCCTCTGAAGTTGGAGTAAGTTTGCCTGATTTCAAGGGACACTAGTAATAGGGAAAGCTAATTCACAAGCAAAAATCAGTCTAATGCGACTTTATAGAAGTAGTAGCACGTTTATGGACTATGCTTGAGAAAGAAAGAAAGAAAGAAAGAAAGAAAGAAAGAAAGAAAGAAAGAAAGAAAACCGTAATGCCTGTCTTGTAAATATCCTTCTACTAATGTCGAACATCATCATTTTTACTGTTAAAGTGTCCAGCTCTTAGAAACATCAGGAGGCTAGTACTTCCGGGGAGCCAGTAAAGGGAACACTTTAAATGGAACAAGAAAACAAGCGACGAATACTTCCAGGTATCACAACATGACACCGGGCTGAAGAACGGAAGTCCAACCGCCACTGGATGAATGACAGCTGCTGCTTCAGTGCTGATTAAGTGCTATGGGATGATTACTAATCTTAAGCGACTTCCCGCATCTACTATGAGCTTAATTGCAGTAGTTTTCCCCATGGGAGTCTCCGTGGCGAAGTGGTCACGCCGTGTGCTTCGCGCTCCGAAGATTGTGAGTTCTATTCCGGGCAACCTCTTTCGGTTCATGGGGGAATTTTCATCTGAGGCACCCGGGGGTCGTCGCTGGAGCTACGGAGATCGTGCTTTGTGCGCAGACAGCCCTGCTGATAGAGCCCGAGACATTTGGGATAAAACCTGGTGCAATAAAGTCGATTGTCTCGACTGTTTTTAAAGGTTTTCCTCATCCAATCCCCTTTAATTTGATATATAATACAACATGTCTGCTACCATATTTATTTTCTTTTTTTCCCTCATATCCTTTACAGGACATCGCTGTCAACATCAGCATCTTTCAGCTGATTGTTGATTTCTTGGCAATATTACGCTCTGTAGTTTGCCATTGCTTTCTGAGCGACCGGCTCAAATACCCCTAAGTTACCGACGCGGAGAGAACCGCTACCAATTCTCGCACAACGTCACGTTACTTACGAGAGTATACGAGATTACGGAGAAAGTCGTGTAACCTCTAGACCAGAGAGACCGGCGCTAACATATTCATATCTGTGACTACTTCCCATTTTCCGCCATCCATTTTTGTTTGAACCAAACCTAATTTTTGTCTGGCACTGAATCTATTAAAATTTGGCTGCCATAAAGCTGCCATAAAGGAAAGAACGAGGGGAAGAGAGGCAGAGGCAGACCAAGAGAAATGATGCTGGACGGATTGAGACGGTGGCACGGAGGAATATCATCAGCAGAGTTGATCCAGAACACCAAAGACCGAGATCTGTGGAGAACCATTAACGCCTACGTCAGCGGCACGGCACTTGATGATGATGATGCCATAAAACAAAACTCCACGAAAGTGAAAGTACATAAGTGGCCGTGTTACACACGTTTTGATGTGCATTTCCCGCTAGCCTCATATATATTTAGACCACTCGGCACTAGACGGGTGACGTGGTCAATAGCAATTTGGCTGCCTTTACGCCCGATTATATTTCCTGGTACACATTTTGGACTGTGTGTGAATTATTCATATCTATTTCTAATTTTCTTGTCCGTGTGCTTTAGGTATTTCTCTATTTTTTTCCCTGTGGTTTTCAGTTAAAGGCCTATCTAGTTATGCTGTGTGGAGTAGGGCAGACAGAACTACAAATATTAGATTTTTAAGAGCATTCACTTTTCCAATTTCAGTATGCGTTTTTGAAACCTGGACACTTACTAAAAAGGATGAACAGCCCATAAATGTCTTTGTATATATTACTAGCTGACCCGGCCCGGCTTCGCCCAGGCCCTGGAGAGGATCTATCTATCTATCAGTCTGTATGTCTGCTTGTTTGTCTGTCTGTCTGGCTGACCCGGCCCGGCTTCACCCAGTCCCTGGTGGGGAGCATCTCATTTAATTCATATAAGTAGTCATATAAGCTCTCCCGTTCCCGACTATCTGTTTGTCTGTCTATCTGTCTGTCTGTCTGTCTGACCCGGCCCGGCTTCACCCAGTCCCTGGTGGGGAGCATCTCATTTAATTCATATACGTAGTCATATAAGCTCTCCCGTTCCCGACTATCTGTTTGTCTGTCTATCTGTCTGTCTGTCTGTCCCGGCCCGGCTTCACCCAGTCCCTGGTGGGGAGCATCTCATTTAATTCATATACGTAGTCATATAAGCTCTCCCGTTCCCGACTGTCTGTCTGTCTATCTGTCTGTCTGTCTGTCTGACCCGGCCCGGCTTCACCCAGTCCCTGGTGGGGAGCATGTCATTTAATTCATATAAGTAGTCAAATAAGCTTCCGTTCCCGACTATCTGTCTGTCTGTCTATCTATCTGACCCGGCATGGTTTCGCCCAGCTCCTGGCGCACAGTAACTTAAAAGAATGTCCTTCCACACACCATTCATTATTTTTAATGAAAACTGTTTTTAATCACCGACATGACAGTTGATAAGTTCTTTAAGCAGAAAAAGATGGGTTATAATGTTATGCATTATGCATTATTGTTATGAAAACTTTGAAAATGCCTTAAAGATTATATCATTATTTATTATAACTCATATGCCTGAAAATAACTATAGACAAAGAGTTTAACAATAGTGCAAGTAAGTCCAACAATATGACTATAAAGTATATAGAAATGTTATTAAAAGTTATGCCCCTTGAAATAACTTTTCTAGAGTCAAGTCCCCCTGCTATATAGAAATTATATAATGAAAAATGAAAAAGTAAATGTTATTAAATAAGTAGAAGATTTTACACTAAGAAACTATTATAGTCGGTTGCACAGGAATGAAAGGAAGACGTGTAGAAAATTTCATCTCAATCGGATGTACCGTTATCGAACGCATCCTAATACAAAGCTACCCACAAACACACAAAACCACAAAACCACATACACTCTGTTTTATAGATATAGATATAAATGCTATAGACGGGTTCTAAGAATATCCTGGATACAGAAGAAAACAAATGTATCCATGCAACAAGAGCTGAATATTGAAGAAGATTGGCTAATAAAGACGATAAAACAAAGAAAATTTAAATATTTTGGTCACTTGAAACGTCATGAAAGTTTGGAGAGAACAGTAATGGAGGGGTATATGCCCTGGAAGAGATGAAAACGATGTGGAGAATTATCTCCACATAAATGTTGCGTGGCGTATTTCTTATGATTGAGAAGTTTTCCGTAAGGTTGTTTTGGGAGCGGGGTTCTGCAAATGGCAAGCTACTGACTAAATGAATGAATGAATTAATTAATTAATTAATTAATTAATTAATGAGTGAGGGAGGGAGGGAGGGAGGGAGGGAGGGAGGGAGGGAGGGAGTGAGTACTTAATTAATGGAGTTATACTATTCTCAGGATTTCTCAGTGGATGTAATATGATGGTCATGTGTTGGTATCTTCATCCAGGCGGGAATTGTTCTGTTCCCCACTGCCACGGGTTATCAAACCGACCCCACTTTTGTATCGGTACCAGAAAACATCATGGGAAGTAAAGGAGACCAGAGTGATATTGCTCACATCACCCACCGTGTGTTGATGGGTCACATCACCCACCGTGTGTTGATGGGTCACATTAAGAAGGAAAATATCAAGCCAGCTAGAGAGGCAAGGTGTTTTCCCACCTACCCTGGGTGGGTACCGTCCAAAAAGAGAAACCTGGACCAATGCAGCAGTTTTTGCCCATGATGTCTATGAAGGTTTCCACTCAGGCATTGAAAGCTTTGCTGCAACGATTAATCTTGAGGACGCGTACAACAGAGTACCATTGGATTTTTAATGCTTTAGCTTCTTGAACTCAAAGTAAGTCCATTCCTCCTTAGTTGGATCGCTGCAGCCCTCTTCCAACGGAAAGTAGTTTTTAGATGTGGCAGTTGGACTTCGGAACCAACAACAATATATCTTGGCCTACCACAGGGATCACCATTATCTCCGGTACTGTTCAGCGCCTACACAGTGAGAATCACCAGTGAGCAGATCACTGGACTGGCAGGACATTGTCATATGCCAATGATGTTTTAGTGTATCGTCAGGGTAAGGATAGAGAGCAGTTTGTTGTGGAACTACAAACCGAACTCAATCTTGGTGTGATGAAGCTGGGGCAATGGTCAACCCAACAAAGGCAACAGTGACTTGGTTCTCATTGAATAATCATATTGTCAACACTCCAACACCAACTTTAAAGCTGTGTTCAGAGGCGGTGGAAAGAACGCAGGCAATGAATTACGTGGGCATACGGTTTGATCGACGCCTTGCTTATAATGAGCACATAGACCAGGTGATAACAAAGGCCAAGCGGAGTTTGGCTGCGATGCGGGTGATGGCGGCAGCAAACTGTGAGCAGCGCCATCTATGTCTTCTGTACGAGGGGCTGGTCATGTCTGTTTCTGAGTATGCAATGGCAACCCTGACTCTCAGCCGTAAGCAGATAGAAAGGATGGAAATGATACTGAATGAAGCTATGCGCATTATTCTTGGATGTACAAGAGATACAGCTGCAGGGCGATGCGCTACCTTCTTGATTTTCCAACCATTAAAGAGAGAATATAAGTTTGCAGGGCACGCGCCTACCTCAGAGTTAACGCAAACACACAACATCCACTGCATAGTGAAATTATGAAGGTGAAGAGCAGCAGGTTAAAAAGAGGACGGTCCTGGATGGGTCAAGCCGAAGACATTCTTCAACAGGTGCAGGTGTGTCTAAAGGAGTTAATTTATTTGTTATGTTAAATTAGTTTCTCAAGTTAAATTAGTTTCTCGTGTTAAATTAGTTTCTTGTGTTAAATTAGTTTGTCATGTTAAATTAGTTTCTCGTGTTAAATTAGTTTTCCATGTTAAATTCGTTTCTCATGTTAAATTAGTTTTTCATGTTAAATTAGTTTCTCATGTCAAATTAGTTTCTCATGTTAAATTTGTTTGTTATGCTAAATTAGTTTCTCGTGTCAAATTAGTTTCTCATGTTAAATTAGTTTCTCGTGTTAAATTAGTTACTTATATTAAATTAATGGTATGGCAGGCTCACAAATACCAACCTTTTCCAACCAGCGTGTTTTCGTCAGGGTGTTAGCATTGTTCATCTGGCAGCATGTTCCGTACAGGACGTCGAAATCATCGCAACCCACCGGAAAGATGCATAAACACATCCTAAACATAATATGAAAGAAGGTGGCAGCTGTATCCACGCGATGCTTCAGTAGGTCCAAAAAAGCTGAAATGCAATGACAAAACAAACAAAAATGCCCAATCTGGCATCCTTTGGCACACTGTACTTAAAAATAGCTATGAAATATTCAGTGGGAAATAATTACGAATCAATATTTGCTTATCGGCAGCAAGCAGAGAGACATTGGAACCATAACTACAGAAATATCTAAATATCAGACCGGAATTAGATAAATTTCTGAAAAGTGTAGTCATTCTGTACGCTTCTTCTTCTTCTTTCTTTCGCTCTTTATTCCACATTAAGTCAACTGACTCCACACCGTCCTATCTAGCAAATTGTACTCCATTGATTCATGTATGGTTCTATTTTACTTATACGTGTCGTTAGGTTCTTCAAAACACTGTATTCCCAAGCGACTTACATACGTGGACCGAAAAGACAATTAGCAAATCGATAGCTGAACATATACCGGTGTGGGTGGAAACGGCTCCATCCCCTCGTTCACCAACCAGCGAAAAGTGATACTACTAATCTTTCCCACCACTATCTCATTGACAGTTCTCCTTGTCTTCCATCTCAGTTTTAAGATTCTTCCAGAACCCCTGCCGATCTCCCGCAATCTGTTCCCCGCCTTCTCTACCTGGTCCCACAGGCGCCCGACCACCTCTCCCTAGTCTATAGGTAATCTACCATGAAGAGGTGCATTCCCTGCCAGCCCATCAGCCTGTTCATTTCCTTCACACTCCCGTATAGTCAGGGCAAAAAATCCATACAATTCTCACAATCTGTGACCTCTGAAGCGAGGATAGCCACACGAAACGTTCCTTTCTACACCTTACTTAGCATACTCCTTGAATCCGTAATGACTGCAATGTGTGTTGTAGTGGTCTCCTCTAACCAACGGAATACCGCAGTTGCTGCTTCCACCTCCATTCTCATGCTGGAGGTCGTAGGCTCATATGCTAGACTCTCTTTTTTCCATCTCATTCTTCAGGAATCCCTGTGCAGTCGACAGGTCATAAAAAGTCAGATTCGGCCATTGCGGAACATTTGCTGATTAGCAATCGTACAGTCAATAAGCAAGCCGCATTTCTTATACTGTATTCTACGAACAACAATGGATTGATCAAGTATATCGAAGCCACACACGCACGCACGCACGCACACAAACACACACACACACACACACACACACACACACACACACACATATATATATATATATATATATATATATATATATATATATATATATATATATATATATATATATATATATATATATAAAGCTCACTGAAAGCGGTCTGTGGTCCTTCATCACCAGGCATAGTTCCCCTCCTCAGTGCAGATGGGGGAACATTGGTCACCGATAAGAAAGAAATCCTTCAACGCTGGGCAGAGCATTTCAGCAATATCTTAAATGCAACTTCCTTCTTCGATGATGAAACCATCAACTGCCTTCCTCAAGTTCCCACCAATGAGACACTTGATGACCTGCCAACCATAGTGGAAGTAAACAAAGCCATCCAGCAACTCTCCAGCGGCAAGGCACCGGGTCCTGACTCCATCCCAGCAGAGATATACAAGGCAGGTGGGCCGGTCCTAACAGAGCAGCTTCACCAAGTCTTCACAAACATATGGATGAACGAGACCATGCCACAAGATTTTAAGGACGCGTCAATAGTCCACCTTTACAAACGTAAAGGAAACCGCCAATCCTGTGACAACCACCGAGGCATCTCCTTGCTTTCAATTGCAGGGAAGATACTCGCCAGAATTCTTCTCAATCGCCTCACAGCCTATCTCGATCAAGGTCTTCTTCCTGAGAGTCAATGTGGCTTCAGAAAAGAACGTGGAACTGTTGACATGATTTTCGCTGCAAGGCAGCTGCAAGAGAAATGTCAGGAACAGAACTGCGAAATGTTCTCCACTTTCATTGACCTTACCAAGGCTTTTGATACAGTCAGCAGAGAAGGACTGTGGAAGATTATGGCAAAATATGGCTGTCCACGAAAGTTTGTCCAAATAGTGCGGCTATTTCATGACGGCATGCAGGCAAGAGTACAGGAAAATGGTGAACTGTCTGACCCCTTTCCTGTCACCAATGGAGTGAAGCAAGGATGTGTCCTGGCACCAACACTGTTCAGCCTCATGTTTTCAGCCATGTTGATGAATGCCTTCGAGAACGACGACATTGGAATAGACATCAACTACCGTATGGATGGAAAGTTATTCAATCTCAGAAGGCTGAAAGCTAAAACCAAAATTAACAGCGACACCGTCAGAGAGCTCCTGTTTGCTGATGATTGCGCTCTAAAAGCCAACTCAGAGGCGGACATGCAACATAATGTTTCAGCTTTCTCACATGCCTGTGCCAACTTTGGGCTCAATATTAACTTGGAGAAGACTGTAGTTATGTACCAGCCAGCTCTAGGGAATAATCACACTGTGCCGAATATCAAAGTGAATGATCATAGACTAAGTGTTGTGGACAAATTCACCTATCTTGGCAGCACCGTGTCACAAGCTGCCACAATCGATGACGAAGTGAATGCAAGAATCTCCAAGGCCAGTGCGGCCTTTGGCAGACTGTACAAGAATGTATGGGACAGAACTGGAATAAGCCTGCAAACAGAGCAGTTGTATTATCCACACTTCTATATGCTTGTGAAACCTGGACTGTTTATCAGCGACACGCTAGGAAATTAAACCACTTCCACACAGTCTGCCTAAGGAAGCTACTGAAGATTAAATGGCAAGACAAGATTCCAGACACTGAAGTCCTAGAAAGAGCATCCATGCCCAGTATCCACACTCTACTGATGAAGAATCAGATTCGTTGGGCTGGTCACTTGACTCGCATGCCAGATCACAGGCTCCCTAAACGAATTTTTTACAGCGAACTGCGTTGTGGTAAACGCTCCCAAGGTGGCCAGAGGAAACGTTTTAAAGACACTGAAAATTTCACTGAATGCTTTTGGAATTCATCATGACACCTGGGTGGCTGCAGCCAGAGACCGAAATTCGTGGCGTGCATCATTGCGCAAAGGTGCAGTCATATGTGAGGCAACCAGGACTGCAAGAGCTGTGAAGAAAAGGCAGGACAGAAAAACCACTGCAGGAAATCCCCCTCCAGAGACGTCAAGCATTCTTTGCCCACATTGTCAAAGAACATTTCGAGCCAAAATAGGCCTTATCAGCCATCTTAGAACCCACGGCTCCACACCTTCAACCCCACTGGATGAAATGAATGGTCATCATCATTCTTGATGGACAAACAACAACATAACAACATATATATATATATATATATATATATATATATATATATATATATATATATATATATATATATATATTAGTCGAGTTCAACTGCTAATATGTAAACAGAAAGATTTCCTGCTAAGTGTTAGACTTCAGTGAACGACCATTCTACATATTCCCGCAATATCAGCGACGACGTACATCTTATTTCAACCAAAGTATCATTCATTGTTTCGCATAACATGATATGACTCCCGGTCCCCAACATGGCGGATAGGCATTGAACCGGTAAGGCCTCTGGAGTGTTAATGCTTGTGGCTAACGGTTTGCATTTGCATTTTTCTCATGTTGGACTGGTAGTACATGGTTCAGTCGCCCTGCTACTGAGCGAGTGCGTGGCGCGACACTGTGAGCTGTGAAATTCGTGTGGAATGCTTTTACATCTGTCCGCTGTTGTTTGTACAGTGAACTGCATGTTCGGAACAATGGCGGCCGGCTGTCGCTGAATTGTCTGGTTTGTCTTTTCGGTTCACGAGTGCATTTTTTAGGAAACTTCTGGGAGTCGTCGCTGGAGCTACGGAGTTCGTGCTTTGTGCTTCGCTTTCGGCATGTCGCCCTGCGGAAGGAGACCAAGCCATGTGGGATAAAACCCGTTTCAATGAAGTCTTTCTAGTGACTACCGATTACATTGACGATGAAATGTATTTTTCGTGGAAGACACTAGGAGGAAACTTTTTTAGGAAACTTATGGGAGTCGTCGCTGGAGCTACGGAGTTCGTGCTTTGTGCTGCGCTTTCGGCATGTCGCCCTGTGGAAGGAGACCAAGCCATGTGGGATAAAACCCGGGTCAATGAAGTCTTTCTAGTGACTACCGATTACATCGACGATGAAATGTATTTTTCGTGGAGGACTTTTGTTTGGCAATCCGACGGCGGCATTATGCACAGTGTACCTGTGTGGGCTGTTGGCTTGCCGAGACTCCTGTCTGTTCCACTTTTCACATTGGGCAGTGAGGAGCATTTTGTGTGATATTCACTGGCACAGGAACGGAGCATAATGAGGACGACCCGTTGCCATGAAGTTGGAACCGCGACTAACTAACTAACTAACTAACTAACTAACTAACTACTAACTAACTAACATAACATGATATGTATATATACCTCTGCAGTGTACACCTGAAGAGAGGCAGTGATATATGTCAGGCAAGAAATCATACAATATTTTATTTATAGCGTTTGTTTTTAAATTCACTAAAGAAATACATTGTTTTGAATTTAGAGTCTTCCCCTATTTATTTTACCATGTGGATTCCGGAAAATGGCCTTTCTAATTGTATTATTTTTGGATGTTCTTAAAGGATGCCCTAACGAGCGCTAGTGTCTTTTCTTCATTCTGTTTGTTACGTCTTCCTGTCCAACATGGAGGTTAGGTGGTTGAGCTGTTAAGGCCTCAAGAGTGTTTATGCTTGTGGCTACGGTTTGCTTGCAAATTTTTCATGCATATAATATGGTGATATGTATTATTTATGTTTACAACATGCATTTGACAATGGTTTTTTTTTTGTCCTATGTCAATGTATCGTACACTATTGATGAACGAAAGTTGAGAGAATGGAAGGGCCAAATGTAAGGCGGATCTGCGCGCCCAATTTGTGACCCTTTGAAAATAAAGTTCGTTCGTTCGTTCATTCTCATGTGGGAGTGGTAGAGCATGGTTCTGTCGCCCTGCTACTGAGTTGAGTGCGTGGAGCGACACGGTGAGCTGTGGATTTCATTTGAAGTGCGTTTACTGTCTGAGGTTGTTTCAATCGTGAACTGCATGTTCGTAAAAATTGTGGCCGCCGGCTACTGAACTAACTGGGTTTGACATATGCAGTATTCTGTGGCACCTTGTTTTCTAGTGGCTACCGCTTCCATTGACGAAGAACTGTATTTATCGTGGCGGATTTTGTGTTGGCATTCTGGCAGCGGCATTATGCATAGTATACCTGTGCGGTTTGTCGAGACTCCTGTCTGTTCCAATTTTCACAAGGGGTAGTGATGAGCATTTTGTATGATATTCTCTGGCACAGGAATGGAGCATTATGGGGCAGCCAGATTATGTCCAGATTGGTAATGGGGGGAAATATGATGGGCATAACAAACAAAGTGAAGAAAACAAAACGCTATCGCTGGTAGAGGTATCATTTGATAAAAAACCAAAGAACAGTTAATAAAAAAAAAAATAGACAGTCTAGGCAAACACAGCGATGACCACTCCCTACAGGACTGTCCACTGTACCGCGAGTTGATGAGTATATTTTTTTGTGCATATCCTATTTACAGGACATTGCAATCAACACCAGCATTTTTCAGCTGTTGTTGATGTCTTGGCAAGTTTTACGTTCAGTAGTTTGCCACTGATTTCTGAACGACCGGCTCGCATACCTTTCCGTAAGAAACCAACGTGACACAATCCGCTGCCGAATCTCGTGCAGCTGTGTTTCGTACGTGGGTATACCGCATTACGAACAGCGTCCTTAACTTCCTTCGCCAGGGAGACCGGATGAGAAGTATATACTGGAGTATATACTGGTATATACTTACATGTCGAGCCAAAATAGGCCTTACCAGTGATCTTAGAACTCACGGCTCCAAACGTTCAAGCCCACTGGATGAAATGAATGGTCATCATCATTCTTGATGGACAAACACCATATACTGGAACACTGAACCTGCACTGAACCCTTATCTGTAAGAAACAAAATAAGCACAACCTAAAATAAACCAGCGTTTAATAAGGGATTTAACTAATACAGTGTCGAAGGATGCTATATGGCCAATGTGACCTGCCATTTGGACAGAAGGATTAAATATCGCCATAGAAGGGTCAACGTGTTATTTGTTTTGTTTCTTGGTATCTTCCGTAGTTTCAATGCTCAGTGAACGGAAATTTACGTTACAATACTTGTTCTATAGATTGTGTGCCTTGGTTTGTCCATACCTACATTTTGTTTGACACCAAGTCACTTAAGAAAGACAGAATTAATAGCAATATATCAAAGAAACATATTGTGCCTAAATTTGCAATTAAAAATACAGGATGTTATTTTGGGGCAAGTGCAGAAATTCAGATATCTACCTGGCCAATTCGTTAACATTCGACAAAAATTCATGAAAGCCTTGGAGATGTGGTTTTAAAGAAGAATGTTGAAAATTAATTGGACAGCGAAAATGAGCAATCAGAACATTCTAAGGGAAGCACAGTCGCAACGACATCTGATCACAAACATCAGAAAGAGGCAGTCATCGTTTTTTGTTTTTTTGTTGTTGCCACGT